>BJFM01001943.1:2196-19204 GCA_016586285.1 Arothron firmamentum | reverse complement strand
GCAGGAAAGGATTAGTTGCCTCTAAATGAGCTTCTGATATACTGTAGCTCTATGGTGCTGCTGAAACACAGATCAGGCAGCTCTCATGCAGGCTTGTGGTTATCACATGGGCTTTCTGTAATTTAGCAGCCAAGATAACGCTCGTCCGCTTAATGAAGTGAGGAAATAAGGACTTAATGTTAGGCTGACAAGACGCCCCATCCCCCTTTCATGTCATATCGTTTACAAGAGTGACCGTCTTTATTGAATTAATTGCAGGTTTTCAGGGTGATGTTCTTCGTCGTGTTTCTGATTTCTGTTTATTTGTTGGATTTCCTCTTTTGGCCTCCATGTCAGACAGCTGCTCTCTGTTTGTTTTGCATTTAACTGGCAGTGCCAGCGTGTGTGTGTGTGTGTGTGCGTGCGTGCGTGCGTGCGTGTGTGTGTGTGCGTGCGTGTGTGCGCATGCAGCTAATGCATTTCCCAGAGAGTGAGATATTTTTACTCTCCATTGTCATTTGTACACATGGCACATGTGCATATCTGGGTCTTTTAACATTCGCTTTAACAAAAACAGGCACTATATACAGACTGTACAGACTATGTGTATAAACAAAATGATGCTTCAGTGTAGATGCAGGCATAAACCGTAAATCCAAGCATATACGCAGACCGTCAAGTCCTCTGTGCTGAAGGGATGACAGGGAACTTTCTTAGTTAACTCACATACAGTATATGTACATATATATATATTCAGAAGGTCCACAATGAGTTTCCAGGACCTGAGAATAAACAAAATGATGAGTACACTCAGATCTGATAGGTTTCTTTGATCCAGTTCAATGATGCAGAAATCTGGACACTGTTTTGGAACAGCGTGGTCTGTTGCGTGCGCAGAGGTTCAGGTGCAGAAGTCCCATAAATCAGGTGAAAGAAATATTTATGTAGATACTGTATTTTGCAAACGTTTATTTTTTATTCTTCAGTGAAATAGTGCTCGTTTTTCCAATTTATTTTTTTAAATTCAGGTCAAAGTTCCGCCACACGTTTTGAAAGCCCAAAGGCGATGACAGCTCACGACATTCTTTGTTTGAGTTCAAAGTGTGTTCATTACATAAATAAAATTTCATTTTTTTCTGTAGTACTTCACTGATTTCATAATTTATACATAGCGTAAAGGTAAAAAAAAAAAAAAAAAAGTATATACAGTGTTATCTTCATTTTAAGTGTCAATAAATATTTGCAGCTCCCAGGGTTTTCCTTTCCGTGGAAACTGGGTCCAAATGGCTCTTTGAGCTTTGGCCTAAAGACTGCTTGTTGACCTCTTCTTTACAATAACCTAATCTGGGACATCATAGTATATCTATCCTTTCTGCATCTTTCAGTATAGTTAGTCACTTTAAATAAATTTTTCTTGTTTTTCCATCTTTTCCACTAAACATGCTGTTAATAGAACATCATCTGGTTTCTGGGGGTTTCAACTAAATTTTGTAGAAACTAT
Organism: Arothron firmamentum; assembly: GCA_016586285.1. Classification (NCBI taxonomy): domain Eukaryota; kingdom Metazoa; phylum Chordata; class Actinopteri; order Tetraodontiformes; family Tetraodontidae; genus Arothron; species Arothron firmamentum. Next base: position 17,724 of record BJFM01001943.1, on the reverse strand, counting down.
AAATTATTACGGTACTTGCAGCACATTTTCTCCTTTTAAAGTGTAAATATATGTAGGTGCTTCTTTTGCAGATATTTTTTATTTCTCTATATTCTCTCTCTCTCTCTCTCTCTCTCTCTCTCTCTCTCTCCCTCTCTCTCTCTCTCTCTCTCACATTGCCGAGGAGCCCAGCTGGAAGAAGTAGATAAACAGACGGCGTAACAGGACTTAGCACCCATCCTTTCACACAATGCTACGCTCTCCTGTTCAAAGGCCCAGTCAGAAATGAGAGGGGCTAAACTCAGTCTGATTATCACGGAGAGAAGAGGCATCTGCACAAAGAAGAAAGGGAGGGAGAAATGTTGTCGTTAAATTGGAGATGCTTGTGATAATTATGTGGGAGTGTTTATTCTCTTCTTCTTCTGGTCACTCCCGCCACTTGTTCTGATACAGATGACACACATTACGCAGCTCTTTTGGCAGTAATACTAATATCTCTATTTAGAATCACTGTTACATTAAAACGTGCAGAGTTCCAAATGTAACATTGATATGTGGAAGCGATTTAATAACAGCAATCCATCTGATTCTAAAAATCTGGTCTTGTGACAATGACATTCAATATTCATTTATCACATAATCATATATCCTGCTTATTACGGTACACAGTGAAAACCAGACTGTGCACAGTGAACCATCTCCTCGTAGATGCACTGAGTCGTTCAGCTGAATGATCTGATCGTGCCGAGGCTTATTAGTAGCCTCCAGATGTGCTGGAGGTTCAGACATTTAAGACATACAGCATCCTCGGCCTTGCTGCTGGCAAGATGCTCATCCAGCTGCCTGTGATATGAGGGAGGCTTTGTTAAGCAGGAGTCAGGTCTGATTATGGTGATCAAGGCTGTAAGAACTCCAGAGGCTATGGAAGCTTTACATGGGCTGGGAGAAGAGCAGAGTGCCTTTAGAAGATTGGATGTGGGTCTTTACAGTTCTTATGCTGATTTAAAGCGAAGCTTCTTTATCCATCTGATTGATGGCCCTGCTTGGGAGCTCTTGTTAACTGATGATGGTCGTCCCACTAATATGCACCAATTAATTAGCATCAAATAAGAACTAGAGGAGCAGCATGAACCAAACAACTATAGATGCAGAATTGCATCCAGTTACTAACGTGTATATAGGTCTGTGAATTCAGTACATTCCATATGTACATTAATTACACAGCCTAGCATGTTTATAAAATGCATCCCATTGTTTTTGCTTAATTTCAGCTTTTTGCCATCTTTGCATTTGCCACATGTGGAGGTTACTCTGGACAGCTGAGGCTGAGCGTGGACTGCATGGAGAAGGCCAGGAGCAACCTCAGCATTGGAATCGACTTTGCGTATCCGTTCAGGTGACTAGCCTTCTGTCATTAAGAATGTCCTGCCTGACAGCAAGCTGGATCCTGACGTGGCCTCTGTACCTGTTCCTGTGTCTCAGGTTGCACCAGGTGTCCTTTGAAGCCCCCGTCTGTGAGGGTATAAGGACAGAACGTGTGCTCCTCATCGGAGACTATTCATCCTCCGCAGAGTTTTTTGTCACCATTGCTGTTTTTGCCTTCTTGTACTCACTCATGGCCACCGTCGTCTACGTCTTCCTTCAGAACAAATACCGCGAGAACAACCGTGGGCCTCTCATCGTGAGTGTGTCTGCCTCTTAAATCAATTTAGCTGTGCTGTTACCATCCTAATATCATGTATCCTTTTTTTTTTTTTTTTCCACAGGACTTTGTGGTAACGGTCGTCTTCTCCTTCATGTGGTTGGTCAGCTCCTCTGCTTGGGCCAAGGCTCTTTCTGACGTGAAAGTGGCCACTGATCCAGACGAGGTGCAGCTCCTCGTCTCTGCCTGCAAAATCCCAACCAACAAGTGTGGATCTGTCCACGGGCCTCGCTGGTCTGGCCTCAACACCTCAGTGGTAGGTACCCATAACCCAAAAGAAAACATAAAAAAAAAAACCCACAAAGCTTCTTTTTTTTGTGCAAGGTGAGTGTTTAATGCTGCTGACCATCACAATTCTTTCTGTTGGTTTTTCAGGTTTTTGGGTTTCTTAACTTTGTCCTCTGGGCTGGGAACATCTGGTTTGTCTTTAAGGAGACCGGTTGGCACAAAAGTGCTGCCAAACTTGCAGGCCAAGCGTCAGAGAAACAGGCTGGAACCTTCAGCCAGCAGCAGTACAGCCAGGGTAGCTTTGACCAGTCAGGGAGCTACAACAGCCAGGGAAGCTTCGGCCCCCCATCTGAGTACAGCCAGGTTGGGGGGCCCACTTCTTACGCCAACCAAATGTAACCCCTCTTTTCTTTCCTGAGTGGCACTTGTGCTTTTAAACCAGGGCAATCGGGGGACGAGGGAAAGAAAAGTTCCTTCTATTCTCCTCATTGTAGCTGTGAAGGCATCAGCCAGATGTAGATAAATGTATGGTTAAATCTTGTTTTTGGTATTCTTTTTGGTCAGATGTGGTGTTATTGAATGTCAAATATCTTGTAGTTATAAAAGCATAGCAACAGTTTCTCTATCTTTTAAACTGGTCTGGACTGTGGGAATAAAGTGATTACATGCATGTGAAGTGTGTGTGTGTGTGTGTGTGTGTGTGTGTGTGTGTGTGTGTGTGTGTGTGTGTGTGTGTGTGTGTGTGTGTGTGTGTGTGTGTGTGTGTGTGTGTGTGTGTACGCTAATACAATGTATAGGATTTTATCTAATAAAGCAGTTTACAGTTCTGTCCGGAGTTGTTGTTTAGGGGAATTAGATCCATATAGTTGCACATATGAATATATTCTTTTGAATCTCTAGAACATTTCTGATTCATCAGTAAAATCAGGTTTGATATGCAAATTTGTCAGCAGGTTTTATTTTCACCAATTCATTCTTATAATCTTAAAGTTAGATGTTGTTTGTGTTTATTATAATGTTATCACATGTGTTTATTTCTCTTGTTTTTTGGCCTCCCCATCATATGGTTGTGTCAATGTATTAAAGTTAAAATGTACAATACTGTATTCCATTTAAGAACTCTTGTTTATGAGCATGAACATTTTACATGTAAAAAAAAATAAAAATAAATAAAACCCAGTTTTTACAAAAAAAACCCAAACTGTTTTCTGCTCGGACCTCAGATACCGCTCGTCTCAGTTGGTGATGCTCCTACCTGTTGCTGAGTGATCATATCTAATATGCCCAAAAGTTTCCAGGAAACGTGGAGCAACAGCGCATTTCTGACCTTTAGATCATTAAAAAAAAAGATCTTCACACGGCGTCTTCATCCATCCATCCAGCTCCACTTGTGGGTTCAGGTAAAAACCATTTCGGAGTCATTGGAAACAATATGAAGGAACGCAGCAGCAGCCCTCTCGGGAGGTTCCATGGTGTAATGGTTAGCACTCTGGACTCTGAATCCAGCGATCCGAGTTCAAATCTCGGTGGAACCTGATTTTGTATCAAATCCATTGATCTGTTATGACCCTTCGACAAACTCTTATGACTTAACTGAAATTTGCGTTTGTGTTGACCGATGATGACGAGGCGTGATTATGTATGTCAGCAGCGAAAGCCTTTATACTGTCGATGTATACAAAAACAGGAACCCGTAAGAGTGAAACCAAAGTTACTTAAAGACACCAGAGCCTTTTTTTAAAAAGATATATTTAAAGAACAAACAAAATAAAAACAGAACTTTTACTGTGAATTTGAGCTGTTACAAAGGTTGCAAGTGTAGCGAATGTGATCTTGAAGCGTTGCTGTCCTGGTTTGTGGAGTTTTGGAGACGGAGGCGAGCTGCGACCTCTGCTGTCGGCGACGGTACGGAGCCCCCAGAGGAACATGGGGAAAAATAAAAACAACAACAAAAGGAAGTACTTTTGCGGATTCAGGACCGCAAGATCACAGTACCTTTTACGACGAGAAAGTCCGAAATCACAACTCAATAAAGTCCTCCGGGTAATGCATAGCCTCCATCGTGGTGTGTATCTCTCAAAAATCCTGTCATGATGCGGACAATAATATATTTGCTATTATTCGGTTTGGCCAGCAGAGGGAACCATAGCGCACATAATAAATGCGAGCGACAATTAAGCGTTTCCTTCAAACACATAAAGGTAAATCTGCAGTGTGGTTATCGTAAAGGACGGGTCGATTCATCTGGCTATACAGCGCACGGTTCTATGGTGTAATGGTTAGCACTTTGGACTTTGAATCCAGCGATCCGAGTTCAAATCTCGGTAGAACCTGCTTTTGTAAAGAAACGGTTATAAAATAAAACTTTTGTGAATGACTAATGTTTATCAGAAAAGAAGATAAACCAGTGAAATCTTTAAAACTTTGTGGCCAACAATTTGCAGACTTATGCTTGCTTTATTGTGTTTCTCTCTCTCTCTCTCTCTCTCTCTCTCTCTCTCTCTCTCTCTCTCTCTCTCTCTAACTGGCAGACTAATTCAGAATTTTAAACATGACATGACAAACATGTGACCGTCATGACTCACCATTTCTTCAAGCCAATACTTAATTATATCAATTTTATCAATAAGCAAACGTGACAGGGGCCTGGGGCAGGTCGAGGCTCCCATGTAGCCCCTGATACACACGAAACAGACTTTCAATTACAGTATAAGTGCAATTTGGGTAACTACTGGGCTTATCTTGGGTGTACCCGCCTTTCGCCCGATGTCGCCCGATAAATATACAACTATTGACAGATATCTTTTAAAGCAATGTCACCCCTGCGCCAAAACCAGGGACTGAATCACGCACCTTCAGATCTTCTGCCTGACGCTCCCCCAGCGGAGCCATTTCGGCTCTGTAATTCAGTATCCGGACACCTGAGGTCGCTCTTGACTTGCTGAGAGAACAGTGAATATGATTAATAGTTAGCCCAGCAGTGGTTTGCGTGTATTCTGTCCTGCAGGCTGTATCCTACACAGATGACCTTCATCCCCCCACCACAACACAGGGGTCTGTAGCTCCTCTCTCCCACGCAGCACAGAACCCACGCAAAACAGCAAGCTGGCAGCTTTTCAACTCCTGCCTGCCGCAAAGAGACGAGGGTTGCAGATTCTGTCGGTGCCAGGTACCTACGGAGGGCATGCTGGACATATGAGCCCCCACTAAAAGAGAGGGACGACTTCTGATTGGCAACCAGGTGAAGAGTCATCATTCGTTCCCATGACAACAGCAAAAAGACATTGTTGAAAAGCACGGATTGCTGTACCTACTCACTGTAATGATGGCTGCGTTGTGCAAAAGCCACATGTTGACTGTGCTCATCACAAAAATCTGAAAAAATGAATAAGAATTTCTTTCATTCTCTTGCAGGGACAGTACAGGACTGTGTTCTGGGTGATTCATATATTCAGTAGGGCAATAAATCATTATGTTGAGCATTATGTGACCTATACGAACAGTGCTGTGGGCTGCAATGTCCAAATGGTCCTACCCCCATAATTAAGGGGGAGAGGCTTAATAGAGCAACAGCCTAAGGCAGCATTCCCTGATAAAGAACCCCGAACATGCCTTTGCAGTTCAGTTTCTCTCCATCACTTCGGCAACCATTACACTCGGAAACAAAAGCAGCAAGCAAAGACTTGAAGATTTCAAAATCGCTGATGTAATTCATCATTACACTGCAACACAGTTAGAGAAAAACATCATTGTGACAAGAGGAGCATCCATGTACATTAAAATATACACATCTGCAAAATAGACACGTAATAATTTTATTCATTTGCTCATATCTAATATTTACAGCATGTACATGGACATAATTTGTACTTCCAACTATCACCTTAAATATGATATTTTTGTACTTGAGTCAAAGGTGCCTCTGTGTTCTTTCCTGTCATTAATCTTATAATAAACCATTAGACTACACTCAAAATGGTTATTTTATCTTAGCCTTTTCTGTCAAAAGAGGAAAAGTATTATTTTAAAGTTTATTTCTAGTTATAATAAAAGATGTACAAAAAGTTTTGATTTTAGTTTTCAGTCTTCTTCATATTTACAGACAGTAATCCAATTTCCTACCAAGGATGTGAAAATACCTCTTTAAACATTTGGTCACAGTAAAGAAACATTACATTTATACAACACGTTAGCACTGACTATAAGCTAAAGCAAATCTACAAACATGTATAAAGCTGCCGTCTGCTTGTTAAATATCTTTGGTGCAGTTGTGCTAGCACTGCAATAGCTTTCATATATTTCAATCTAAACATTAATATTTGACAGTGGAAATATAAAACTGTGTGTGTTGCTGTCTGAGTTTTCAGGCTGTGTGTCATTGCCCTAAAGTCTGCCTGAGGACAGTGCGAGCTGTGTTTTGCTTTTGGTGGTTACATTAAGCGTCTCTCCAGACCCTGGATGTGTTAAATTTATCATTCTTTGTTGCAGCCTCATGCACAAGTGACTTTAATTACATTGGGAATTGATTTAGTTCTTTTTTAATTAAACGAGCTGGATCCACGACGGTCTCACAGGACTTCTGCCAGGCAGCGGTCGGTCCCATCACTCGCTTCCAGCCGCACCTGCCGGCTTGTTTTTCGGTTCTCCACCCAGGAGTTGTGGATAATGGTGCCCCCTGGTGAAGGATCTACTTGGAGCAGCGACACGACCCTTTTTTTGACCTTGGCCCTCAGGGCACGCCGCAGTTTCTGACGGGTGAAGGCATAAAGCAGCGGGTGGGAGATGGTGGTGCCATAGGCCAGGGCCACGAACCAGAGACGTACGCTGATGAGGGCACTGCTCGGGCCTAAGCTCAGGATTAACATGTTGGTCACAGAGAGGGGGGCCCAGCAGCAGAGGAAAGTGATGATGATGATGAGGGACATCTTGAACACTCGTCTCTGGCGCTCCCGTCGATCCCTGTGGCGCCGCACCGCTCTCCTGAGGGCAATAATGGCTGACACAGAAGCTTGGACCCCCATGGTGGTGGGTGTATGCCTCGCAGCACCTGTATCAGAGGCCACCAGTGGGGCGGAAGGGGAAAGCGCAGGGGGGGAGGTAGCTGTCGGGGTGGGGGACGAGGTGAGAGGTGGGTGGCTCAGCTGCTTGGTAACATCTGTGGTGCACTGCTCCACGCCTGCCTCCCAAATATCATTTGATCTGACCCCGGACTTCTTCTTCTGCATCCTGTGAAGCCCCCTGCAGGAGGTACCCCTGAAGCGCGGGTTCTTCTTCATGTGGGAGCCAATGCGGATATTTAAAGCTCTCAGTATCCTGGAGTAGGTGAACAGCATGACCACCACGGTGGTGAAGAAGATGGGTATCTGCAGGATGAGGTGGTACTGCATACTCAGGCCGGCGCGATAGCCGTGAGCACCAACGCACAACAAGGTCCGATTACGCCAGGCCTGCAACTCTCTGTCATGTGACAGCAAGAAGGGTGTCAACTGTCCGTTTTCCTCTACATCACTTGTCCACTGTATCTCCAAGAATGGGATGAAAAACACAGCCACAGAGGTGATCCACACAGCGGCCAGGAGCAGTGACGCTCTGCGCGTCGTCAACAACCTGTTGGCTGGACGTACCGAAATGTCGTACCGATCCAGGCTTATCACCAGGATGTTCACGGCTGTGGCTATGCTGGCAAACGTGACGCAGGCCTCATGGAAGCAGCAGAGGACAGCCAGGTTAGGCCCTGGTTCTAACAGCACAACAACCAGGGTGAGGGGCAGACACAGGAGGCACACTGCCACGTCCAACACGTGCAGGTTCACGGTCACCATATTGCTGACCGAGTCCACTAAGTTGGACTGCGAGCAGTAGAGGACCAGCACCGTCAGGTTGCTGCTGAAACCTAACACCAGCTCCAGCATGAGGAAGGCAGTGAGAGGTACCTGGAACCCCAGCGAGTACGGCGTGTACTCCGACACAGGACCGCTGGGTGATGCTCCTGCGTCTCGCTCCTGAAAGACTCCCATTCCCTCCACACTGGTTGCAGTCCCAGCCCAGTCAGCGGTGCCTGGGCCAAAGGTGTAGCTGTCTGTCTCCATGACGACCTCTCAGCCTTCGTATATTTTATCTGTCACACCAATGATGAGGTCCCATGATGTACCAGCCCAAGCCTCCATGATACAGGGATGGGTATCAGGTTGGTGACGGCACTGGGGAGACAAAGACACAATCCAGACATTTGAAAACGAGGTGTGAGGTGAGTCTTTCATATTATTTACTTCTTTGTCTATGTATGCTGCTGAGACACTACAATTTCTTCATTTCGGGATGATAAACAGAATTCATTCATTCATTCATTCATTCAAACAGGACAGGTGTTGCAATATGCATTAATACAGCCTTCAATCTGTTTCCATTCAGGATCTCTGATTACAAGTTTGGCTCAGCCACAGTCTGAGAGCTGCACGCTTGCTGTGAGAGAGGCTGGCAGCAACAATGGCCCATCATAAACGTGCACCGGACCTCAGGGAAAAGGCAAATTAAATGAAGCCAAGTTATCAGACCCACAGGCAATCAACTCTCTTATTGGAACACCAAAAACAGCACAACAAATTACATTAGGCATATTAAAACTGACCTCATCAAAAGAGAAGAAATAACAGAGGTCATGTTTGGGAGGTTTTTGTTATTTGTTTGACTTGGCTACATATTAATAATAATAATAATAATATTAATAGGGGGAAATGTCAATTTTCATTCTGCAGATTGCCACTAGAGGGCGAACAATATGCTCTGACTTAACTAATAAGACAATTTCAGGGGTGCAGCTATGCTAATGCCATTGTGATTTTAATACAAAGCAACGGTGTTAAAAAAAGAAAAAGAAAAGAAAAAATATGTCATTTAAAGAATGAGCGCTGACAATACTTCAATGTCTGGATTAAAACAGTCAAGAGCAGCGAGAGCTCTAGTTAATCAGCTTTGCAGCTCATTGATGACTCTAGTTATACTATATATTTAGCTCACTTTATATTGACAACTACAAGATTAAAGGCAGCGTGTAACACATGACCGCTAGTCACTGATTGGATAGCAGCCAGGCTGCTGATTGCACCTGCAGGGAATCAATGATTAAAATCACACCGCCTTATCCTCTAAATGCATCGAGAGGAAAGCATAGAGACTGCTTAATCGGAGGAAACAAGTACAAGTAAAAGAAACACAGGAGAGAAAGACCACGCATAAATACACTCTGACAAATGATGGATTCATTTTCTCCAGTGTTGTTTCCAAGGCAGCCATGCTGTGAAGCGCTTGAGGGCACAGGGGCTATAGAGGGTTGGAGCACATGACATGGAGACCTCTGTTGACAACCTGCTAGTGACAGTAAGAGGGTCGAGTGGTGTGGTTAAAATAATTGCTGACAATGAACCAGAGAGCTGGAGGCGCTGAGGATATTTAAAAAAATCACACACTGCTGCGCTGTCATTGGTCTGATGAGGTGGACGAATAATCCACGCCATCTGCTTCTGGGTCTCTCTGAACATTGTGGACTCAGCAGGATGTGGGAGGAAACTGGGGTCTCCCGAGACCAGCAGCAGTCTTCTTTAAACTATTTCCGGCAACATACGCAAATTACAGACATTATGGAGGCTCGAAGCTTCTGCAGCATTGCATGTGTCGGCGAAGAGGAGGAGGAGGAGGAGGAGGCTGGAAAATGGATTTAGAGTTTAGTGTGAAGCTATATGACAAATCTCATGGGAATATAAGGGGACAACAGGGAATGCGAAGTGGGGGGAAAAGCACGTCTGTGGAAACACAGCTGGTGAAGATCTGTGTGTGACAGATGCGAACTGCAGACACTTAGCCCTGTCTCCTATTGAAGGTTTCTGGCTGGTCAATGACTGTGAGCAAACTGTTTGGCAGGCATTCATGGGTGAGGAAGCCTGTAATATACTATAAAAAGCAATTTCAGTATTAAAACTCTGTGGATCATTTAAGGGTCTGCGGCCTTTGACACAAAGTGGTATATCTGAGAAAGGAGTGGAGACGTGTCAAAAATGCGAGCAGCACTTGTAAACAAAATGTCCTCGGGAGCAGAGGTGACTCTTTTCACAAGCCTTACATCAGCCTGTTCCTAACCTCTGCTGGTTTCCTGCTCACCATCAGGTCCCCAAAGACCACTTCAGTCACAAAAGACCTGGCTGATGATTGCCTCGGCAAAAAGCTGCAGGATAGCTGCAAAGGTTAGATGCTTGGCAAGTGGGCAGAAAAGCAAAGGAAAAGCAATCTGGCTGTAGCATGACACGCTGACAGAGGAGAGAGCACTCTAATAGCAAGTGTTACATGTGCATCGCCAGACTGAACAAATTCACCTGATTTTAAAGCTATTCAGGGTAAAGTTGCAACGTTGGTGCCCTTCGTCACCCGAAATATATCATATATATTCATGGGGTTTTTTTGTATTTCGCTCGACAGAAAGCACATACGAAATGCTGGAAATCCATTTCAAAAAGATCTAAAAGCTCAGTTTAGGGTACTCTTGGATATTTAAAAGGATACCATAGCAACAAAGACATCCATGCTGAAGTCTAACATGCTACAAAGAAACCATGTAACAGTAAAATGTCAACCTTTCTTTCCCCACCGCTGCTGTGTTAGACTTCTGAAGACAGTAGCCGGAGCTCTGGGAGCTCTAGTCATTGAGGAAGATCAATATTTTTTTTTACTTCACAGCTAGGACCACATCACACTGATTTTCCACAAAAGACAAGATGTGTTGCCTATTTCCCCTCACAGTCATGATTAGCAGTGCAAATGCAACCACAGAAAAGCAGACATCCAGGAAAGTAGCAGGGGAGCTCCCTATAGATGTTCCTATAGTGACTTTCTATTTCTGTGACTATTGGGGGGCAAATTGACCGCTGGGAACATTAAAGCAATGCGCTGAGAAACAGTTTTGAGTCAAAAGGAGTCACACCTCTCCCTGCCCCATTTAACACTGCACCACCCTCCTCTGGATCTCAGAAACACCATCTAAGAAAGCTTTAACTCGAAGGGTGATTTAATTCTGAAACCATTAAAAACATACAATGGAGCAGCAGACTAACACCTGAGAATAAGACAGGGGCCAGGTGTGTCTCTGAAGATCGCTCCATAATTAAGCCCCCTGCAAATATAAGAGGCTCCCCGGGGGGTTGCTCCAGGTGACTGCGTGTTAGAGGGCAGCTTTGCTGAATGCAATGATCTCACGTCAGCCGTACCATATGGCAGGCTAGGAAAATGTCACATCAGAGACATCTAATCAGCTGAAACGCCATCGCAGCGACACCTTCCGCCTCTGACAAGTCAGGTCGCATGTGAGAATTCAGTTTCCGAGGAGACCCAAATGCTGCGAAATGTAGTTGGGTTGTTACTGCTGGTGCCTTCGCCTCATACCCTGAGTTGCCTCACGACTATACCAGGTGTAATTAAACAGGTATAACATGCTCATTAAATTTTTTGTCAAAACCCACAACTACACCATGTTACTGGGTGATGATTGGGTGATGTTAATGGCTTTGATTGATTTCTACACAAATACAAATAGAGTATAAATATTTGTATAAATTTTTAATATCTAAGAATGAGAATGTTGTGTGAGTTATCCTGTTGACAAAATTTGAATCTTCAGATTTTGAAAAGATAAAGCCATGAGGGTTTAAACCCAGAGCCTCGACCAATTGGCCATAATTGGATAACCAACCATCAACCTCTCATCAAGGAGGGCAGTTCTGGCAGCACATCCAGACATCCTGACTTGATATGCTCGCAAATCTAAGTGGCACTGCACTACCGCTCCCACTCCCACATCAAAAGTAGAAAACACGTAACATGAGGCGGGAAAGCGTTTACCACTGAACAGATGTCACACTGGTATTTCCCAGAAGAAGCAGCAGCGAGATTAAAAGATGAATGGCGGTTAAAAATAATCTTGCTACTCCCACGAGACGAGCTTGCAGGTTGCCCAAATGACGCACGGCGAGAGGACGAGCAGCAGAAACATGCACATGGATATTTATTATTTTGCAATGGATGACAGCTGCAAAAATGCAACAGAAAGAGCCCGATAACACTTCAAGTGCAGCAGAATGGTCAAGTGAAGGGGTGGGCAACCTAAGGCCCGGGGCCTCATGTGTCCCAAAGAACTATTTAATCCGGCCTGCAAAGCCTTCACAATAATTTGAAAATTTGAAGAGATAAGAGGGTTGTCAGCTTGACTGGTTAGAAAAAGGTTCAACCCCCCCCCCCCCCCCCCCCCCCCCCCCCCCCCCCNNCCCCCCCCCCCCCCCCCCCCCCCCCACCACCACCACACCTGGCATGCTAACATGTCCTCTCAAGAAGGTGGGGCCAAACATCATTTGGAGCTTCATCATCCATTTCTAGCTGAACCAATTTACAGGATTACAGGCTCTTCAAAATACTTTCTGTCAATTGCACATTAAGCATGATTTTCAGTTAACCTGGGGGGGGGGTTAGTTTCCCACACCCTCTGACCGGCCCGTTCATAAAATCTAAAACCTAAAGTGGCCCTTCAGGCAAAATAATTGCCCACCCCTGGTCAAGTGGAATAAAAGTGTGTTAAACAAGCACTGCAGCAGCTGGATAATCAACTTCTCTACAGGCACTAGATGGATGACAGATGGTGCTTTTACCACTAGAAACCCTCAAGTTTGCAACAATTGGATTTTAATAAAAGAAACAAATGTTGACACGGTTTAAAACCCATGAAGTTCAGATGAGACAGCGCTGACACCACCGAGCCCTCACAACGAGATCAGCTCCGATCTGGATGTTTTACGTCAACTTCTTGTTTAAAAAATCAGATTTGTCGCCACTCTGGTTCCCTGTCCTGTCTGCAGCATCGGGTTCAAAGGAAGGAGAGCGGAAAAAGAAGACTGAAGGGAAATAACAGTCGTCCCTGGTGAGTGTTAGTGCAGAAGACACACACGCACAGACACAAACACACACATCCTCAGAGCCCCTCGTTGCTCAGCAGCTGGCAGCAGGTGAACATTCAAGAATGATGCATCTCCAAATGTCAAGATTATAAATGTCTGATTGCTTTTGAGCACAATTTAAGTGGACAAAAAAAAAAAAAAAGAAGCAGTTATTTCTACAAAATTGCCAGTCATTCACATTTATTTGCCTTTTTTTGTTGCCATCTTTTTCATCTACGCTGCCACATGCAGGACGATGACGCTGAAACCCTGCATCATTACAGTCTTCCAGGCAGATATTTCACTTCACAGGTTTGACGAGAACTTCATAGCTGAAAGCGTCAGCGGGTTACACCGGTCTGAAGTAAATCAGTTTTTCTTCATTAAGATGCAAAGTTATGCATCGAGTTGCCGGAAAAAAAAATCTAATAAGACCGTCAAGTCGGCCGAGGGAAGCTGGGAGAAGCGTGTGAGGTTTCTGTCATGAGGGGCTCAGACGTCGGCGGCTGCCCGTGAAAATCTAAGGATCAGGGCGACCAGTGCTTTAATTCGTTGATTTAATTTCCATCAGACCGTCAGGCTGTTGGGCGTCCTCTCTGCTTATTAGTGGTAAAAATGCAGCTTCTGACACCAAATTAATTGCAAAACAACCCGTAAATGAAATAAAAGTCTTCTGGATTACGAGTGTGAAGCGGTAGCAGTGCGGACTCAGCGTGATTGAATACAGTCATTCTAAGCCATCAGGTCCCACCAGCCTGGGTCCCATGGGAATAAATAGAAGTAGCTTCCCTGCTGAGACGTCAGAAGATGTCCTAGCCATCCAGCTCACCATGATGGAGACAAAATGGCATGTCAGAGCAAAGTGCTGAGGCGTCCAGCTGAGTCTAAGTGGTCTTGTAGTTGCACATAAATACAAAGTGGATGAAACTTTCCTCCCAAGCCATGTTCAGACATGAACAGATTACATGAGCCAATGCCAAGGGTTGTTTTCACTAAGAATTGCATGCAAAGATCCAAATAGAATGCAGAATTCCCTGCTGATTCCTACTTCCTGCTTGTTTATTTCCTTTAACACACAGGACGTGACCTTCAGATGGGCTGCAGCCGTTTCCAGATCAGATGCAGGGAGTTTAGATGTAAATAAAGGGCTCCGTTACCCAAACCAAAACTGAAGAAATGCATTAAACCTGCAACCCTACAGTGACATAAAGTACGTGGGTGTTTTTAATTTTAATGTGCCTGCTGTGAAGGATCCTGCGTTCCCCATGTGGAAAATGACAGGACACAAAGGCAGATCTGCAGGTTCTGCTGCTCTGGTGTGAGTGCAGATCTTCATCATGTGGTGCATGTTAAAGGTGAGACGGGTGGCACAAAGATTTGTGACACCCTCACATTGGAAATAAGTGAACATACATTGCGGATTGGACCTGAAAGCAGACTAAAGTCTATTTGTGACTCTGATACCCATCAGCTGCTGCAGAGATCACCTGACAGAACAGTAACCGAGAGCCTGTCACCCTGCACAGATCCCCTTACTCCTGGTTGTTCCAAGACATCTGAGTGTGTGTGTGTGTGTGTGTGTGTGTGTTATGCGACTGTCCTGAATGTGTCAGAGGTTAAATGCTCCAATGGGAAATCCTGAATAAAGGAGCCAAGTATTTTACTCTTAATTATGTTTTCCAGTGTATTATGGTGCTTTTAACACAATTAAGGGAACAGTGCGAATATTTATGACAATAACCCTTCTGTCTATTCATCGTCCTGGGATCTGGCACCTTCACCTCCCTGTTTTGACATCGACACACACTCCTGACCTGAGAGGTTCGAATAATTCTCAGACCTTTTTTCTTTTTACAATCAATGATCTTTTTCAAGGGACAGCTGGGGGTTGAGAGTTCTTCTGTTAAAGGTCAAAAGGTTCTTTTTACAAAAATATATTCACAATCACCATTATCCACTTGTAATAAAGTAACACAGTCATAGTGTGCCTGCACCTTTTCTGAACCTTCTAAATCCTCTGTGTTAATACGGTGCAGCAGAGTCCGGGCGTGTGCTTCACTTTAATTGGTTTATTGACCCTCTGTCCAGGTTTTTTACAGCCCTTAATTATGGCTGCCATTAAAGCTGCATCGATACTCACCGTGCAAACATCCATGTTTCTGTCCCAGTCAATGTTGGTTGGTTCCTAATCAAAGTCTCAGTTTTCCCAAAAGTTGAGAATCTGCTTATTAATATTTCATCAACGTAGTTTTAAGTGTACTTCTTGTTTAAAAGTGTTCAAGGGTCTTCAGATTTGAGTAACAACAGTGAATTTAGCAGTGGATTTCTTCAGAGATGCCAACTTCATGTTATTTCAGCAAAACTCAGTATTCTAAGATACAACTCAAGGCTTGGACAGAAAGATCAGAAAGCTTTGGCAGCCATTTCTACGAAACCTCCTGCTGGGTAAATAATTATGATGGCCTTGTGATTTTTCATTCATGGAGTTATTTTGCATTATTTATGCAGACATTTTGCATTAAGATTCAACGGGGGTTTTTTTGTAATGTAATTTAATCTATTTTATTTTATTATTATAAACGTCATTGGTGTGTGTGTGCAAAGCATTGGGGTTCTTAAATATTTTCAAACTGTGTGTGGGGGGGGGGG
>BJFM01001942.1:59436-97414 GCA_016586285.1 Arothron firmamentum | reverse complement strand
GGAACCTGATACCTACACTATATTTCAGGACGACCTCAGGCAAGATTCCAAGTGCACTAAAGATTTTCAGTCACAGTGAAAAAGCTGCACAGGAACCTTTTCCAGAGGCCAGAGAATTTCCCTCTATTACATCACTGCATCCCACATTGCGCAGCAGCTTTTTCCTGCTTCCCGGCACAGCTGGCTCTGATTCCATCATGTGTTGCGTTGCTCCTGATTCCAAATATTTTTGTGTGTTGTTTTCTTATTTGTGGAACACCCATTTCATTCCATTTTTCCCTCTGCTGTGATTGTTGGTGCTGCCTAAATTACACCTGTTGCACCTGTCGGGTTCACTCACCCTCACCTTTAGCATTGTATTTCGTGTTTGTTGTGATCACTGCCTGATTTTTGAGTTGATGCTTAGTTCAGCTTGTTGTTACCCATTTAGAGGCCCCGAGGAAGTGACTGGATCAAGTTTAACTTCTGATTTAAGATCAATGTTCGACCAATTTGACTTCAACTCAGGTAAACATTACCCAACATTTGGTCTTTTACAAAACCAGGTCTTTGTTCCACCTAAATGAAAATGCTACTGTTAGTCTAGCAATGAGTTTTTGTTGGCCAAAAATAATCCTCCAAATGCCACATTTTACACACTGCAGAAATTAAAGCCTTGATTCAACAGACCAGTGCAAATTTATTTTAATAGTTAAGGCACAATTAGCAGTCACCTTTCCACCCACCTCATGTATCCAGAAACTGAAAACAACACCTTTTTTGAAGGTTCACACTAACCTTACACTCTGATTAAATTGGCCCCGGACTAGTGTGAAACAGACGGAGCACACACTGTTGTGGACATTTAAAGGAACTTTAGAGTGAGTGTTTTGCCTGAGGATAATTGAGCAGGAGGCCCTTTCTACATCCTGAGCCTCTGCTTGACAGTCTTGTGGTTTTTTTTCCTATTTTTTGCAGCTTTGTTTTTCTTCATACCTCAACATGTTAAACGCTAAGCATTTGCACCCTGTTAAATATTTAGCATACACATAGCTCAGGGCCTTGAACTATGGAAAGAGAGAGTGAATTACTTTGGATGCTCAGGCACAAGTGGTCACAAATAGTAATTGAAACCTAATATCTAAAATTTAAAATTTCAACTTATCTCTATAGCTTCATAAGTTTACATTTTTAGCATACTACATAGCCTTTATCAATATTCTTGAAGAATGTGTGTTCAAAAATTGAAAAGTAATCATTGACTAGGTTGATGTATTCACTTCAAAATTTGTCATGAAAAATAAACATTTACTCGATTAAAAAAACAGCTACTCCTGGTCTGTGTAATAATGGTGTTTAATATTCAACTAACAAATGCTGTATTTGCCTTTCATGGCTTTGTGGTGTAAATCCACTTCCTGTCAGTTTGAACTGGATTCTTAGCAGAGAAAACCAATATTAATTCAGTTCTTTCCAAATACTTGCATTTTGGTCAGGGGAACATGAGCACAATAACTCGCAACAGACAGAACAGCCGTGAAAGTAGGCATCATCTTCAGGAATTTAGTCAGACAGAAACATAACTTTGCCATATTAATACATATTAATATAATTAATACAATTGAAAATGCCATGCATGTTAGTCCTGCATATTATAACAGCAAAGATATATCAAATATCATTTTTCATTGAATCTGCTTCTTCTGTCTCTGTCTCTCTGTCACTGTCTCTCTCTCTGTCTCTGTCTCTCTCTGTCTCTGTCTCTGTCTCTGTCTCTCTCTCTCTCTCTCTCTCTCTCTCTCTCTCAGAAAAGCAAGAGTAAAAGGATGAATGTGCACATTTCCACTTGGGAATGCATCATCTTGGACCCGCTATAGACAAAGTGTGCGGCATTCTGTCCCTGTTGACGGGACACAATCGAGCTGCAGCAGCTGTTTATTCTGGAAGCTAGGTGGAGGACAGCGCTGTCATGGTGTTCCAAGATCAGTAGCTGCTTTGACGATTTGCCGTATGAACAAAGGGGGAAATACAAGGACCTCTGAATTGCTATTGGGCAGCAGACTTATTGATGCACCATTGTACCTGTGAAGCAGAGGAAGTGGTCAACACTTTGGGGTTTTGCAGTGACTGCCACCTGAAAAAGGGTTAAAATTGCTGCTAGCTTGTTTTGCATGCAAAAAGATCTACAGTATTTATATTGACATTGACATAGATGTTATAAATAGACAAATAGTCTTCTGTGACGTGCTGGGGGTTAAAACAAGCTTGGGAATTTTTGTTGATGTTTTGGAGGAATCCTCTAATCTTAATGAAGGTCTGCCATGGTGTCAACACAATCAGTCTCTAAAGAGTAAAAAAAAACAGGAGGTCAACCATATGTTGGAAATCGTGAAGCAATAAAATATAATTGCAGTTGCAGCTCGTGATTGTTTTTATTACTATTTTTATTTCAAGTTTTGAACTGTGGACGTCATATCCAATAAATGTGCTGGAAGAGAAATGAGAAAGAGGGCTGCTTCGAGTTGAAAACAGAGAAAGAGAGTCAATTGTTGAGATCAGGTCATCAAAAATGGACACTGGGTTGTTACTGGAAGTGGGCCATAGGGACTGTTGCCAAACCTAAAGTGTTGGTATATTATGACCTTGGAATGAGATGTGGCAATTCACTGAATCTCTTCCAAACTGCCCACTTTGCCTTGAAAGTGACCTATCCATTCCAGAATCTGTTTCCCAATGATTACAATAACCCTTTTAGAGTAGCTTTACACATTTACAATAGCATAGCAAAAAGTACACATTAAAATATTAAGAAGCCATTTATTTAATGTGTTACTAACACTGAGGGTGCTAAAACGCTATTCAAGTCTACTTAGTTGTCACCAAATTTGCATATCCCATTTATAGGCCTTCAGATTTCAACGTCCCCCGTGCGCCAACAATATCACCCAGCTGAGTTATCACGGGTGAAAGTGCAAGCACGCCAAAAAGTTAAATTAGTTGTCTGTTGGCGATTATAAGTTCTTGACTGAAATAATAATAATAAAAAAAGATACCTGTTGCATGAATTACATATTATGTTATAATTACGATGGTCTCTATCGGTACAAGTTTGTTGGCTTCCATGGAGATTAAAAAAGGGGTTAAAGAATAAAAAGAGGGAAAAAAATTCACCCTTTCTTTTAGAGGTAATTATATATTGATCCCAGTCAGCAAGGTTCTAAACTGTGACACTGAATTCTATCTGAGGAGCCATTTTGTCTTTTCTCCATCTTTGTTGTCTACTTACAGTGCTGATGGTGGAGGGAGATGATATGGAGCTAATTACATTTTCATGAAAGTGTCCCTCTTCCCTCAGCTGCTGCTTGCAGCCATGTGTTTTTATGAACTTTACAATTACTAGATAATTAAATGGTGGAGATCTTTTAATTCAGTTTTTGAAGGAGACTTTTGTTTAGAGCTGCCGACTTTATTCTGTCTTCCAGACATCAGATGTGGTCTGTCCAATGACTCAGAACAGCCTTTAGTGTCCCCCTGCTGATGAATTCAAAGTGTTCCTTTGTCATCCGACGCTGTACTTGCCAGAAAGGCAGGAGGCAAATAGGAAATCCCTTTTTCTGCAAATGTGAAAATTGCATTGCTAAATAGAATTCCTTATTTTTGGATGCAAAAGGAAAACGTACCATTTCAATAAATCCTTGACAGTGGCCACCAACGTTTCCGGGGGGGTGGGATGCAGTAAATGGAGAAATTCAATAACGAAATAATAGTTTGGTTATCGCGTATTCACGTCACGAATGAAACTGTGCAGTTTTGGGTTTTGACTGGAGAGCTACTGACAGTTTCCATTGAGTGCTATCAGCTGAGAGTAGGGGGGAGGCAAAATGAAAGAAACTTTCAGACACTCATTTTTTCCTTTACCGCTGCCAACAACATGCCCCGCTTGAACCGCGGTTATTAAAAAATGTAAATTTGGTGTTTTATGTTAGACACCGATTTCTGCAACGCTCTCCTGGGCTCTGGTTCTGACTTGTCCTGAGACTTCCTTTGAGCCGACTGACCTGTGACATCACAAAGCCGTGGAATGTGTTTCTGCACAAGAAGCTTTTCCCAGCACCTGTGGCCTTCAAACATCATTGAAAATCTGCGATCAGGTCTCCCTCTGTAGTCCTCTAGCACCGAGGGACAAAATCACTTGTGCAAAGTTTTAATATTTCTGTTAGCATCACAGTGTTGCAAATGCAAGTATCTGCTTTGACAGATTATATAATTTGCATTACTAATTATTTAATGTTGGAAAACTTGTCTCTTATCTTGTTTTCAGCTATCGACCATCGCTTCACTAAGGCTAATTGTTTGTAGTCGCATTTAGTGACACCAAAACTACAATGTATGGCCATGTAGCACTCATTCCATTTACAGTCAGTGGTTTCTTACAGAATAAAAGATTGCATGAGAATGTAGAGGGGGAAAAAACAATGAATAACACTTTTAAAATTTGCCAATAATGCAGACAGGAGATTTCTCTACAATCAATAATTCTTGAAATTATCCTGCAGAAATTATCCAGGTAAAAATAACGAGCAGATATTTTAAAAATCAAAGTACTGATTTCACATGTTCTTCACGTGTGTGTGTCCACAGCCATTAGATTGATAAGTTGATTGATAAGTTTTAGTTTTTAAGTTTTGTGGCTTTTGTTCAAACTGTCAAACCTCATAAATGTTACTATTCGCTGATAGTCACTCTACTACAAAATCTGTTTCGTCTTTAGTCAGGTCAGAGCAGTTGTTTTCTTGAAATAATGACTGAAGTAACATGGAGTTAGCTTAAGTTTACCATCCACGATCTGTGCTGGTGAGTACACTGATGTACAACAAAGAGAGTGATGAGAAAATATCTTGTTGATCCAACAGTTTGTTTTTTTTAAATTTCTCCATTTATCTAACTTTTGCAACTTGTTTGAATACTTGTTTGAGATTGTTAATAATAAACTTTCATGATGCTATTTTGAATAAATCTCTGAGTAATTAGCATGTTTTCAGCAGCAGTTAACTTAAGGGTTGCAGAAGCTGTCCCACAATGACGTGCTGATCTGCAAATTCACAACAGATTAAGCTCAGTTCCATTAGACTGCACATATCATGCACCCTTATCTTTTGCACCTGACCAAAAAACCCTGAGCCGACTTTCTGTCACTTTTTCTTTGGCCCCTCCACTTCAGCCATGTTCTTTTTCTTTAACACCATCACCCCATATTCTGAAAGAGAAAGGGGATCTCTTTCAGAAACCAGTCTTTAAATCATTCTACATTCAATTCTTTGACCTTAATACAATTTATCATTTCCAAGAACTCAAGGCCAAACTGACAGAAGTGACATTCACTCTCATTATTCAAAATGAAATTGGGCATAATTTCCCCAAAATATGACCTTTTTTTGTATCACAAGTGAACCAGCCAATATTCGATTATATAAATCAAGAGAATGGACTTTTCAAGACTCCATTCAGTGGTTGGGTGAAATTATTTCAAGGAGAAGTTTTCCAAAGTGCTGGCACATGCACCGGTAATTAGTACCTCTCCCATTGTTTCAGCTCCTCCAGATTTTCATGCTCATTGTTCCCATTTTAGTCCATAAATGGTACGTACTCTGATTTATCAGCTTCTCTTTTCCTGTTGATGCTTTTTAATTGTTTGGCAGAATGTATTCTAGGCAGATTAGATTCAAACATTGAATTGGGACCATTCAATTGCTATTGAACGTGCTCTTGAATGTATTGCATGATCATTTTAATGGTAAACAACAGCAACGGCAGTTCGATTCAACGTTGGTCCTTCAGTTTCAAACTTGCCGTTAATTGGTTTATGGAAGATTGGTGATGGCTCTTGAGATGACTGACAGCTAATGCGATCTAACACCTCACTCCTTCACAGTCTAATTGTCACAAAAAGATTAGACAGCGTTTTTGGCCAGGGCGGACATAAAACAATAAAATACTTTTCATTCATTTGGAAGAGTGGATTAATTGGCAACTAATCACTTCAAACATGCAGCAACAGTAATGTTGTTTTGAGCAAAGTGATGCCCAAACTTTAGGTAAACACTAAATGACCTTTAGGATTTAAAATACGTAAAGTTACACTAAATACCAATACAACATTCATGTAGTTGTTGAGTCACTTTTCTGAGGAAATGAACTTGTCATTGCAGTTCAACAGTTTGATCTGAGTGAACGCATTCATATTCCTTTATTTAAACAAATGCATGAATGGCATTGCAGCATCATGGTAATTGCGAGATTAGATATAAATGTCATTTCAGCCTCCAACGTCTGAGGGACTATAGATATTTCTCAGAAAAGCAACACAGACGTGGCTGAATTACAGCACAGTTGAGCAATTGCTCAGTAGAGTCATAATGGAGCCTTTGAGGACAAAGCTGACGCTTCCGAAGTTAGGATATTTTTATGCAAAGGGGCAATTTTTGTACTTAAGGTGCAGAGGCAAGCTCAAAAAAGGAAGAGTGAGCACTGAATAACGAGAAACTCAAAGGTGGCAAACTGTTCTGCTGTCATGAGAGCATGTTCACCTGAAAAGGAAGTAGCACAAGCTGAAAGCGTTTAACCTTCTTTTAGTATGAGGAGGCCCTTCATGCATACATATGGTAATGTACATCGAAAGGCTGCTCAAGCCAAAAGGCTTTCAACAGTTGAGAGACATGTGCTAAAATAAATAAATAAATCAACCATTCTGTAAAGTGCTCGAGGTGAATCAGATAGCATACTGACCACAAAACAAACAATAATTTAAAATGACCAAATAGACAGAAGAAATTTTCACAAAAGTGTTTTATTTATTTAATTCTTCTTCTTTTTTTCTTTTTTTTAAATTTCACTTTTCTGTTTGGTTGTGCAACATTTAAGACTCTTTCACAGATGATGTGCCATTTACACAGGTTGGGACTGAATTTGCTTTGGCGACGTTGACAAGAACTGAGCTTTTGCATGAAGCTGTACCAACTGCATACGACTGTCACCCTGCTTGTTCGGTTGTAACATTCATTATACCTTGAAAAACACTGCATTTCCCAAACCATTCCAGGGATTAAAGATAGGCAGCCAAATGAGAACTTGCAGAATCAAATCAGCAAAGTTTATATTTTGTAGGTAACAGCTTTATTAAAGTGATGTTTGAGCAGCTGGTGCTTGGTTCTGTGTATTTTTAGTGGGGATCTCATGCTTAAAGGCAGAGCAGGTAACTTTTTTACCTCATCCCATCTGGACTGGCTGTGTCTTTGTTTTTCACCCTCTAACCACGAGTACATTTTAACTCACATTTTCTGCGTCAAAAATTCAAGGTTGTTCTATTCAGACTGACTGCTGCTGGATGGGAAATGTGGTCTTATTTAAGCCTGAAAAGGAATTGTTTCTATTTTTAATTAACCCTCATTCCAGTTGGGAAGTATTCAATTTAACATTGTTAATATTGAAAAAGTATGTAGAATATTTGGATAAAGGAAAATTTAACTATTAACATTCAGACGTTTTCCTCAGGACTTTGTTGAAGCACCTCCGAGGTGGCTTCTTGCGTATGATGCCACAGGCTTGGCACATCTGGATTTGGGGATATTCTACTTCTCTGTGGTCCCATCAGAGATGTTCAAGCAAGTTTAATAAAGGACTCTGGTGGGGTCACTCAAGAACTCGGATTTGTCTCTCAGCCACTCCTGTGTTGTCTCGGCTATGTGCTTGGTCATTATTTTGTAGGAACTTTTGGCCCAGTCTGAGGTCCTGAGCCCCTTTGATGGGTTTTAATGACGTATATCTCCGTGGTTTTCTCCAATTAGTCTTCCTTCAACCACCAGCAGCCTCCCAATCCCAGATGCTAGGAAACACCTCCACAGCATGATGGTACGTCCCTCTAGGATGGGTTCTCATGTTCCTGACTGTGTAGATGCCTCCATCTGGCCACTCTTCAGTGATGGTTGACCTTCTGGAAATTACTTCCATCTGAACTATAGATCTTAACAGCTCAGCCACATTGGCAATTTCAGTGACTGTGCACATGAAAATGTTGTGTATGATCAGGTCTTCTGAGTGCAAAACCTTTAAATTATGTCCAATTGAACTGCAGAAATCTCCCAATGATGATGGTGAAAAATGGAAAATCCCCAGAGCTGAAGTTCAAATGTCGAAGGAAAGAGTCTAAATACTGTCAACAGGGATGCTGTCAATGCAGTATTTAGGGTTGTTTTTTTGTTTTGTTTAGCATACCAGTTGATTTCTGTTTCAACTTTTATTTTCCCCCCCTTTTATCATCTGATGGTACATATTTTATTTTGACATACAATAGTGTGAGGTTTTGCACATGAATGGGACCTTTGACTCCACATTAATATGGACAGGAAGTGTAAAAAGGCAGATGTTACTGTGAAACTTGTGTATCAATGTAATACAATTCAGTTTCTGATGACATCACATGTGAAGGTTAATATGTGGAAACACCATGAATAGATAAGATTATTCCATTTACAATCTACTGAATCAGTGTTAACACATCCATTCTTTTCTCAATTGAAATATGATGATGCTATGCTTGAAGAGTCACGATGGCAAAACACACTGAGCTAATGAGATTACTGAGCTGTTCCCCTGTGAGCCTACCCAAGCTCCAAACACCATGTTTAGCTCCATCAGAACATATTCAAACGAGGTTCTACTATGACGAAACAGAGGGTCTATACTAAGCCAGAAGGCTCGACCCTTTTAGCAAGATACTGTATACTATGTGCTCTATTTATGTAAACCTCTCAGAAAGGCTATTCTTACACACAAGTAATAAAATGAATTAAACAAATATATGTAGTATGTATGTAGCAGTGGCGGGCTCTGCATTTCACGCCTAGGCCTTCAGTGACATCATACTTAAACACCTCAAAATACTATCAATATGATACCATGGCTCGAGAATCCATACAGAATCAAACACATTACGTCACCTTAATATTGGCTAGTCGAGCAACACTTAATTTCCGGAACATTTAAAAATCAATCACCTGACATTCACAATTAAGAGTAGGAAACTAAGATCACAGATACTGTCAAAACTCAAAGATAAAACATGATTTTAAGAGATTAGTCAACAAAACTATGTTAGCTTAACAATTTTGTCCAATTAAATGCGCATTGTCACTGTTTACAGCTAAGACACCGATATAACAACACAAACTATTCATTGACAATAAAAGTAAACAGGTTATTTGCATTTGTTTTTGAGAATATGCAACAGCAAAACAATTGAACATCTTAATGTGACTAAGTGACTTCAGTCACAGCTCTGCCAATTTGCCACATAATGTTATTCACATCATAAATATATCATAAATATATATATATATTATATCTATATATCATATCTATATATATTTATATATCATATCTATATATATTTATATATCATAAATTGCTCACCAACACAGATTTCCTCCACAGAGCCTGCTTTAAAAAACAAAGCTAGCAAACGTAGGGGTTGGCCCATCTCACAAGATCCAGCTTTTCATGAAAGGTCCGTTTCGAAAATGACGGGGCTAGTTTATCTTCAGCCAAATCTATCTCTTCTCCTCCTTCAGCAATGTTGGGTTAAAAAATAATTTAAAAAACATGATAGTTGTCGGTAGCTGGATCTCCAAGTTTAGTTCAAAGTTTCTTCCAAGTGCCGGCTCTGAGTGTGCTCATTCAATCACAGGACACGTACATGTCCAGTTGAGTATAAGGCCTCCTAGCTGGCCTTGGTGTCAGAGTCTTGAGATCTGATTGGCTATCGGAACTGACTGTGTCCGTTCACTTACAGCGCTCAAGAGCCTGCTCTGTTGATTCTGAAGGCATTGGGTAGATTTCTTAGAACCTGACAACACAAGCTAACTGAAATATGATTGGATAAAAACTCTACCATGTTATACAACGGTGGAAATAGCACCACCAAGTGGATATAACATGACATGAGCAGAACGACTATGAAGAATAATTTTATTTACGTATTTACAAAAGAAAAAAAAACAAAACTTTTCTGAGTATGTTTGGGTGGCAGAGAAGGCCTTGCAGGCCCTGATGGCCCACCACTAGTATGTAGTATGTATGTGAGGATCTCTAATCTTTTCCAAACCCTACATTACATGTGACACATGAAGAAAAAGTCTCTCAATATCCTGTCAAGTCTCAAATGCATGTAATTAGGCCCACTGTGACACACTGATTCACTTTAAATCCTTCATCTCTGCAGAGAAGCTCTTCCAAGCTGACCAGAAAGCAAAAGATATTACTCTGCAAGTCTTGCATACAGCCTAAATCTGTCAAGAAAGGTTTGATAAGGGCCTCTTTCTATTTTGTCATCAGCCTTTTTTTCCCCTTTAGTCTCCTTGTCTTGTCTCCCCACCAACCCATGTCTGTGGAGGACTCTAAAATAAGAAATCCCTTCCTGCAGATATAATTAATCACTCTGGGAGAACAGGGCATGTAATTATTTAGGTTACCACAGTATTCTCCAAACCTCTATCCTACCCCACTTTCACTCTACATCTAAGCCATGGTTTTATGAGACACGCAGCCAAACGAAGCCTGGCAGCAAGAGGAATGTGTTTAGCTTAAGCTTTTTTTTCCCCTTTTTTTTTTTGAGGAACTAAACAGACATAAATCCACATCAAGACAAAAGTGTGGATTAAAATGAAGCAAAATGTCTTTGATTTATGTAGCAGATGCCTTTCTTGTATCAAGACACATTTGACATATTTCAGTTTCATCGGAAATTGTCAAACTTGCTCATAATTGAGTTGATGTAGATACCCAGACTAATTCTTTTCCCCCCTAACCATAATACAGTAGGTGTTAGCAGACAGCATACTTCTTGAGTATGAAACGGAAAGGGAAACAGGGAGGTGGGATTGTCTCGCCTCTTCTTACCTCCCTGGACTCTCTTACGGGCAATTATACACGCTCCCCCTAACTGATAGAGTTCAGTGTCAGTTCACCAAAAGATTAATATGGCACAAAGAACACATTCTTCAGAATGGCCCTGACTTACCTCTGAATTGGTCCGATTAGGGGAGACCATAGCTGTTTCTCCCCGTAGACAAGTCTGCCAGCCCATTGGAAATTGCCACTGTGCAGCGTCAGCATCAAAAGACAAGACAGGAAGCAGGCCAGCAATGAGACAACTGCCAACCTGATTATGCAGGCAGCCGAATGTAAGATGGCAGCACTTGTCAGGAGGGTGATGGAGCCTGTCTTCTCTGAAGGAAAGGGTGGAGGGATGTTGTGCTTTCTTTAAAGGCTAAGGCCAAACATGCATAATGGGAATTCTTGTGTTAAGCTGTGTTGTTAAGATGATGTAGTGTTATTAATATTTACCCTCACTGGCCTCCAGAGTCCTAATACAAACACAAGTAATCTAGAAGGTAGAGCTGCAGGGTTTAACGGTAGTGCCCAAAATCTATACTTACTGCATAAATTGGAGCTATAGGTAAAATTCAAATGAACTGACGTTAATGTGCTTCTAAATACTCAATATATTTGCGAGTAAAATTGAAGCAGTTTTGATTTTGACACTTCTGCTAAATAGACAACCTCTTCAGTAAAAGAAAGAAAATAAAATAAATGAAAAGGTGCAGCGGTAACTTAAGCATAAGTGACTGTTCTCGGACAGACCTCTGTGTTCGCTGCAGCTAAATTATTTTCCACTCATCCCATTCTCCGCCAGTACCAACCACCTAGGGCTTGAACAATCTAATGACCCTCTGAACTAAGCTGTTAGCGTTGGTTGTGCCGGGTGGGATCTGCAAAAGAAAATTGGTAATGAAGCAAGGTAATAGTTTAGAGTTTCACTTCAAGTTGCAGTTCCAGGTGACCAACAACAACATTTGAGGATTGGAATAGGTGTTCATTTTTTCCACGTGGGTCTTCACCCATGGGAGCCATCCATGAGTTGCAGGGGTCCAGACCACTGTAAATCTGGCAGCAGGGGAAAAAAAAACAACAAAATGTAAAATAACAAAAAGAAATGTTGGCTTCATTAAAATCTTTAGAATTAATTAAAGAACAATAAGGAGGAAGCATAGAACTCACTCCATGCGTCAAAGGAAAAGGCAGGTTTTGGGTCCAAACTGTGTTGCTGGATGTTTGACTTCACTACAGTAAGTCCAATGTTACTGCTGAGAAGGTCAAAATGAAATGGCTCGAAGCAGCATTACTGAGTGACATCGATTCTGTTTGGTGGAGTTATTTTCTGATTTTAAAAGATAACGTTCACGGTTTGTATAAACAGGCCGCCTGCAAATCTTATCAGTGTATGGGTGATTTGAATAAATGTTATGTACTTTACAGTGCGTTACTACTGCCTTATCGTTCCTGTGCGAAAACATTTATGCGAGCCCGTGTCGTCCTCGTCTCCTCCAACACATCTCTGCCTTGCATTTCTCTCCCTCATGCTGTGAACTGGCTCCAAAGAGCCTAATACTTTAAAAAGTCCCTTGTTGCCAGCAGAGAGGCCGTCAAACAAAATTACATGCAGTAGAGATCTTTCATCGTCACGAGCGTTGCCATTTTGCCCTCCTGACACATCATCAAAAGGGAATGCTGTTCTAAACAGTAAACCAATCTCACTTCTGCTATAATTTGAAATATAAAAGTGTGTGATTGTTAGCATTGCAATTTGGTCATTGCCCATTATATTCTCTGCATGGAAATGTTTTGACACCTTTCATAAAAGAGATTTAAAGTTTGAAACTGTTCACTAAAAACAACCATCTCTTGTCCCTTAAAAGGGAGGAATCCAGAAGCCACCAGCAGTTTCTTAAGTGTACCTTATCATAGTGTTGTTTTTCTTTCTTGTTCCCAAATCTTTTCATCAGTGATTAAAACACTTAAGCAATGAGCTTCTCTTTTCTCCTTCCCTGTTCTGCTGATTTCTGCAGCTGATAATTGTCCTATTAAAAGTTTCAGGGTGGTAAACTATTCTAACTAAACAAAGAACTTTGACAAGATCTTGGACTTGTGCTGCTGCTCTGCACCATGTTTTATTCCGTGAAAGAGCCCCAGAGGCTGCAGTAGGACTTCGAACTGATACAATGCCTCTTCCATAGGACCTAAATACATTTATTCAGAAATTCAGAATGATTCTGATTGTTGGATTATTTTTTAATATACCATGCGGTCTGTTGCCCATAGAGATTTTGACATGGCTTTCGAATGTACACTAGAGGCAAATCAGCATTACACAGGGGTTGTGCTATTAGTTGTGACATGCAAATTTGAAGTTAGATAATTCAATGCAAATCAGTTTAATTTATATAGTACCTTTTAAGATAAGAATTGTCTCTAGATGCTTTACACAGAGAGAGAGAGAGAGAGAGAGAGAGAGAGAGAGAGAGAGAGAGAGAGAGAGAGAGAGAGAGAGAGAGAGAGAGAGAGAGAGAGAGAGAGAGAGAGAGAGAGGATAATCCTGGTGAAGAGGAGAGGAGGTGAGGGATTACCATTGGTGGTTGGTGTTGAGGAGGTGGGGAACTGCTCAGTGGATCATGTTTGTGTCCCCAGCAGTGTAGGCCTATAGCAGCATAGCTATACTAACGATTGAAGAATAAAAGTTTTATGACCATATTCTACCTGTAGCTGTGAGAACTGACTGTAACTGGACCTACTGTATCAGACCTACACCCTTTGTTTGAGGCTAACTGTACGCTTTACTGAACAGGTATTAAACTTGATCTTAAAGGCAGATGTAGTGTCTGCCTCTCGGACCCAGGTTGGTAACTGGTTCCATAGTAAAGCTGAATGATAGCTAGCAAATGGTGATGCTACAATCTTCTAACACTAAAAAAAGATAGCACAAAGTTTTGCTCTGGGTCTGTGTCCGCATGTTGTGTCCTGTTAAAGATGTATCACTTGTTCTTTTGACCTTGCTCAGTTTTTGTTGCTGCCTCCATTTGTCTAACAGGATTCTTGTGATGTTCCTGTTGACTGTTTTGTATCTACAGCTTCCTGTTTCTCATTTATAAAATCATGTGTCCATCTTTTTTCTTTATGTATGCCCCTATTAAGTTCCCCTTCATTTTGATTGCCTGAATGTCTTTCACCTGTGTCTTTATTCCATCACCTGTGTTCAATTATTTTTGTGCACTGCATGGATGTGTCTGGCAGCTCAGCTCGTGTTCTATCTGCAATTTTTTTTTTAGTTTATTTTATCTTCTTTGTCATTTAAGACCTTTAAGCAATTTAGGAACGAGTAAATTTGATTGATTCCAGAATTTTTTTTGACAATTATGTCTAAAATATTTTCTTCCTGCCAATCTTTTCTTGCAAGCCAGGAACTCAGCTGTTCCTTCTGCCACAAAGAAGGCTGAAAAGTCAACTGACAAAGTCGATACACATTATCAAGTCCGCCGGCGCCACGTATTGGCCTTCTGTGACATTCGAGACCCTCAAGAGGTAAAATGGCGACGAAGCAGTGAGGAAATGTTTAGTCAGTAAATGGAAAAACAAGTGTAAAAAGTAAGAGTGAAAGAAAGTAACAAGGGTAGGAAGTTGAGCGCACACTTGAAGAAAAGGGTTGTTATATTACCAAGTGAGTGGTGGAAAAATAAATGACAAGGATGAAGTAACAAACAAAATCCTCCCTCTCCCTTTATAGGATCCTTAAGTGTGAGAAAGGTAAAGCCAATGCTGCAAAAGTAATCATCCAATACCCAGCCAATGTTATTTTGAAGGTCCTGGTCTGCGGATATCCTCAGTATCCGCAGATTATTTTACAGGTGAGCAGGCAAAGTTTGGAAAATGAGATTTAAGGTCATGAATGAGAGCGCATGTCACCTTTGTGATAAACCTCTGCAAGTGAAAGCATCCTGTTGACAGACCCCAGGGGAGGAACGCCTCCGGTTTGAATATGATGTTACAACAAGTATATGTAATTGAGACTGGTTGGAGGCAGAAATCTATAAGGATCAGTTTTACTGTTTCATTTCACTTTGGCTGAAGGCTTTAGCTGACTTCAGGGAAAATCTGAAAAAGAAGGGACAACTTTTGGAGCCTGGCTCCGCGGCTTCCTGTTGGACCTGAAAATGACCTTAAACAGAGGCTTGTTGGTTGCTACTATCAAATTTTGACAAGTCGGGTTTTTAATTATAAATTGATTTCTAAAGGGCTAAAGATGTCTGGGAAAAGCAGTTGGGATTTGAATGGCGTTTACTTTCTCTAAAGTTTATCCCAGACTGTGTGTTAGATTAGAGCGCGCACAGCTTTCTTTTGTCAAATACATGAATCACTGGCGACGCAAGACAGGCCAATCAAAAGCTCTGGACTGGCTGTGCTTTTGGGGCAGGCTTACTGTAGCTGACAGGCTACCAAAGACCGGCTGGCAGGTCCGCTCATCCATTCACAGCACTTCTCAGACATTAGGCAGCCTGGGAAACAAAATGGCTGTATGATGATAAGAACCAATTCACATAGGAAACGACTTTTTATGTTTTTGGGGAAAAAATTGCCCTAA
The DNA here is from genome assembly GCA_016586285.1 of Arothron firmamentum. Classification (NCBI taxonomy): domain Eukaryota; kingdom Metazoa; phylum Chordata; class Actinopteri; order Tetraodontiformes; family Tetraodontidae; genus Arothron; species Arothron firmamentum. The sequence goes on along the minus strand of BJFM01001942.1, from coordinate 81,906 downwards.
ATGTTCTCTTCAGTCCAAAACTGTAAGAAGTCACAAAGGTGTGATGATGAGTGTTATGAGGTGGAATGGAGTTTTCTCTTAGAATTAACCTGTTCGTCTTTATATTTTTAATGAAAAATGTCCAGATGTTCCCATAATTATGAGGTCACTTTATTAACAAAGGCACTGACAGAAAAGTAACAGTTTAAGAGCAATAACAAGAATGTGACACAGCGGAGAACTGACTGACTCATCCAGGGTCTCAGTGGGATTTCATTGAATTGCACTGTTGAGGAGAAATAGAGGGAAAGGCAAGAGGGAGAGGTTTATTAAAGAGCGGCTTTGCCTAAGATTTATCTGTCCTCCATGATGCTGCCAATGAGTTTTCTTTGCACAAACAAGAACACTTGGCTCACACACTCAAAAAATTCTCCTCTCATGTGTCCCGTTTAATGTTCCTTGCGTCAGTGATTATGGCGTCTACATTCTAACGGAACGCTAATCGAGCAAGTAAATGGTGACACGTTACTCAAGAGTCAAGTCCGCGACCTCCAGTAATTTGGTTTAGCAATGGAGTGGAACAGAGCTTAATAGGTCTCAAGTAGAGCATCTCATATTCAGAGAGAAACATGGATCTAAAGTCTGCAAGAAAGTAATTAAATGCAAAGAATTAAATAATAATACAGATTGTTTACACTTTTGACTCAAAATGTTTTATTTTTATATTTAGTATTTAAAGTCTTGTGGTTTTAATGAATAAGAAAAGGATGAACTTTAACTGCTGAACTACCACTTTTCTGAGTGAGTCAGTTTCTTTTGTGTGAAACTTGTGTTTTATCTGCAAGACCTAATGTATTTAATATACAGTATATATAACCTTTTCTTAGGAATTGGCAAACATTTGTCCACATATGCTCTTTTTCTTGTCTTTTAACCTACATTGCTTTGCATCTTACCAGAGCAGGGTTCACTTGAAGGAAACCACAATAAAGCGATGTTGCTCATGTTATCAGCACCAGATTATCCACTTAAAAGAAAATGTTTGAATCCATGTTATGATCTGATTTTCTTGATTGTCAACAGTGAGGTAAGGATTAAATACTTGTGTGATCTTAGAGAATCAAGTAATAGGCCTCCATCAAATCAGCTAACAAATACTCCATAACATAATATAGTTAATGGGCTACTAAAGCTACTTATGAAATTAATTTGCATTCCGAAGATGGAAACATAAAAGTCCGATAAGGAGAATCTATTTTTGTTCATATAGCACCATTTTACAACATAAGTCAACTCATGCCAGCGCAATCTCAAAGGTTGCTAGTTGACAACTACAGACTAACTTGAGAGGGCAGAAACCTCAGGCAGGCCCCAACACTAGGTGCATCTCCTTTCACTGGATGCTGAATGTCTGTGTTTACACATGAGTGCACCTTTCTGCAATAAAATTAATAATTAATTTATTTCAAAATGCAAACCCTAAAAAAAAAAAAAAAAAGCCTAAATGCATTATTCTACACTGTTTAATGAACTGTGTAAATCTTCCCGGAGATCTACTTTAATATGGCAGTCGTTTTTATCTCCATGACATCACAATTAATTATTTCACGATGACTTAATTACGTGGAGACATAATGACCAATATCCTGCTCACATAAGAGCTCGCAGGTCCATGCCTATTAAATTTTTACATGAGTCAAAGTACAATTTAATTCTGCTTGACCTAAAGCAATTGTGTATTTTTTTTCCCACATTTCATGCACTTCAAAAGATCTTCTACTCACATAGCCGCATAGCAAAGTAACCCCAGAATGTTGCATTAGCAATGTCACTGTTATTCCCAGATCCTGGTTGACATTTGGTTCTTTACACCCAGGCTTTGACCCTGTATGGTGAGATTTCTTTCATCATGATGTACCAGGGAAGATGATAACTGAAAAGGACATTTCCTCTGCAAAGGACCTCCTCTGCAGTTCATATGTAACCACCTCCGGGTGTATCCGCCAAAGGTTGTCCCTGCGGACATGGAAGTACCATCGACAGCACTTTAGCATAATTCTGGGGCTTGCTTGAGGAAATGTTTTTTAATTATGAAATGACCTGTATAAATGTAAGGATCTCGTGTGATATAATCATTTTAGCTTGCCTTAAGCAAAGTTTTAAAAAAGGAAAAGGAAACCATCCTGTGGTCTGGATTCAGTGAATATATGTTTCCCGCCTGCAAGTACAAGTCAAGTTTCAGCTCAAGTCCAAGTCGGGTCCTAAGGCTCTTGAACCTGTTCCATTGTTTGTTGCTGTATATTTTCAGTCTGCTAACAATGATGCAAAGTTTTACTGAAGGTATTCAAAGCATGCATTATGTTTTCAGGTGGCCTCCAGTGGCTTAAGACCTAGAGAACTTGAAAACAAAAGATGCTTCAGACTGACTGGCACTACGCCTCAGGGTGCCTTCACAACCGACTATACTAACTGACCTTTCACAGTTTGTTTTAAGATGCTTCACAGTTTCTCAATCCAGTATTTTTTTATTTTTTTTTCACTCTAAAGATCTTCAAACTGTGCAAACTATGCCTCTAAACATTTCTCAAGGTATAAAGTTCAAGATTTTGATGGTTGTTTTATTGATTTTGATGGGTATCGCTCTCAAGTAAACATGTTACATTTTAGCTACAATATTAATCCAGAATTTTCAAAAAGAAAGGCGAAACAAAAATGCTTTCCAGTCACACTGATATAGATTTGGCTTTGGTAGACACTGGTGGGCATTTATATGAGCAGCACATTGACCAGGGGAATGTTCTCATGGCCAAGTCAGCAATAAAGCAGGCCAGTTTGGACCAGTGGGCCAGGGGGATGTAAACTCACAGGTTTATCACTGGCTTCAAGACGCTGGCACTGCTAGGATGAACAAATCTGCCTTGGTGCCTATGATAAAGATGTAGGGAGCCAGCAGAGAATAGTACACCAATGATTTAGAATCCTTTGCTTGCTCAGTTTAAGGCCATTCTTTATGTGTTGATTTAATCTGGGCTTGATTATACTACGGGTTTCTGTAGTTTTCACTTTTACATACTTACATGTCTGAATAAAGTATTAACATTTCAAAATTGATAGAATGATAGTAGAAGGTCACAGGCATCAAAATAGCAGCTAAATGTTTAAACAAACTTTACCTTGCAATAAAAATGTGAGGAAGTAAAGTCATAACTGGACAGTGCTAATTATATAATGTTTTCAAATGATTGAGCAGAAAACCTTACAGTGCAACAAAAATGGTTACCATGAAACACTTTAGTTACCTCCAGTTTTGCATGCATTTAATTGCTCAATTTGTCTATTCCAGGACAGTTCCTATCTGCTCTCCACAGAGACACCAAGCATTCACTGCAGAAATCATGCTTGTTTCTGCAGGGTTTTTTTTTTAGGGGCTATAAGCTGCCAGTGAATTGAAAAGCTCACAGGTGTGACTATGTAGTATCTAAGGCTTCTTCCTCACTTTAGCGACTAGGACAAAGTGAGCAGCTCTTGGCTGACAAACACAAGCACACCCCTCCCAGTTTCCTCCAAGGCTTCGCTGGTTAGCGCATTCAGGGCCTACCTCTGGTCTGTCTGGACAAGTGCAAACAATACCTGTCTGGAAATGGTGCTCCCCTGTAGCTGCATAATCTTGGCTCCATGCTGACACTGACAATGTCCGTGCAAGCACATGGTTACAAATGGGAGGGAGCAGAGGTAATGGCTGAGCTGGAGCAACTGGTGTCTCGCTGGTTCATTGGATAGCGTTCATTATTCAAATTTGTCTCATTGCGCTAACACCAGGCATCAATGTAAATGTTAAAGTTGAACTGTTGTTTGCTGCTGCCCCCAGTGTCTGCATGTGATTTCTCTGGGTACTGTAGTATCCACCCACAGGACCAAAACATGCTCAAGTAAATAGAAAATATCAGTACTTAAAATAAGCAAGTTGTATGGCTATTTATTCTTTGTGTTTTATAATGAAACTACATTTTCTAAGCTTTTTAACTCCTCCGGGTTGACACCAAGGCACTTCCATGGCAAATGGGATATAGGATAACCCTAATCCATCCTGGGTTTAAAAAATAAACAAAATAACAAATAGAAAGACAACTAAAACCCTTACAGGCCCTTATTTAATCAACAACCTGAAAAAACGAATTTGGAATAATCTCATATGTGTCTTTTTATTGGTCTTATAGACCCCAATTCTTAGTGTTGGACTCTGGATCCTGGAAACAGGATGTTTCCCCAAACCTTTTCTGAAACTAGTCTACCCATGATTAGAAGTATTTACTGTTATTGTGCATAATGATGGCTCTCAGGCAGGTCCATATAAAACTGCACTGTACAGTCTAAGTGCTGCAAATAGCAGTTTTTTTATTCCCTGAAATATTACAATTATGACAGTTCTACCACTACAGTAGTCTTGATACCTGCAAATTTATTCTGAATAAAACATGATGAGATTATGTCCTTAGCAAGACAAATGTGCACTGATTGAAATATCTAGACAGTTTCAAAACAGACAACATTCACCTGTCTCTTTGTATTCATTATTTGGAAAAACTCCCCTTTGAATAGTTTCCTTAACCATTTTTTTTACGGTAACAATGCAAACCCTGATTAAAAAAAAAAGTACACCTCGAAAAGCTGCATAATGTCTTTTTGTATCATCTTTGCTTCTGCATCAAAGTAGGATGATGTGGGACATTCCTTTTTCTCTTTTGGCATTTGTGCTGGGCATGTCTGCTCATTTATGTAGCCTAAAGGTTGGCCCTGAGCAAAGCGGCTTCACATATCTTGATAGTCTCTTATGGAATATGCAATAGTTGGTAACTTTAGATGATTTGGAGTTTGTAAAAGCCAGATGATGTCTGCTTGAATGCCAAGGTTGTTTTCTATCGGCTAGATGTGGTTTCTTTCCAGGCAGTTTTTTTTTTTTTTTTTTTTTTTAGGAAAAAAGGTCTACTTTGATTCTAACTGCATGCAATAGCTCTCATAATAAGAGCAAATTACGCACGAGTAAATGTACATACTTTTGTATTTTGTTTTTTTAAACCATTCATGCACTTTGTGTTTGTTCTTTGCACAAACATAAGCTCGAGGAATCTCATCCTTCTACCAGGCCTCAGCTTACCCTCAAGGCCACACATCAAAGTGGTTTAAAATATTAATCTTTTTGAGTGTTTAGATAGCACAATTGCATGTGGATATCTACTGTCTTGTTAGATTCCTTGTGGGCCCACAGTGATTTTAGTTCTTGTGGATAGCAGAAAATTAAGACCAAGCACTTAAAGGAGTGGGCAAAAGCCTGGGGCTAGAAAAGCGTTTTCATTAGACCCAAAAAATCAGGGAAGTGAACAGCTAATGTGTAAGAATTGATGTTGTTTTTAAACATTGACGGCTTTTTCTGGGTCACTGAACAAATCAAATGCTATACTTGTGCTGTAGTGATTTTGCTGAGAACAGAGTTTTGTCCTGACATTGAGTTTTTTGGCCTCGATCGCTGATTTATTTTACATTCGCTGGCTGTCCATTCTTGTCCACACAACTGTGGACGGATAGGTTTTTCCTTACAAGCGTGCCTTTAAAGACAGAAACATCAGCAGGCCTTTTTAATGGGATTATTACTGCAGTGGTGAATTGTTGCATTAACAATGCTTAATATTGTGCAGTGGATATTATTTGCTATTTGCTTAGTCATTTTCCACATCCTGGCAGAACACAGCTTATTCCCACTGAGATGACTGACAGCGGCACCATTGATAGTCTTGCAGGAACACTTGCTAATGAATGAGCTGGCTAATGATGTGAGTGTGTGCTGATTATTTGTGAGTGTTTATGTCACAGGATGATGCATGTGTGCCATGCAAATAGGAGGAATTCTGCTAATGCACAACAGATATTACTGTGCACGGACTGCAGATGGGGTCGGAGCTGTTGTGTTTCTGAATATGTGTGCTGGTGAGTGTCAGCCATGAGTAATTCCCTTGGTAAAATTGTCCTGGGAATTTATCTCGGAAGACAAACATGGCAGCACTAATTTTTTTCACCCCACCCTTAAGTCAGTTGTTCAGGGTTCTTCTGAACATCTTGTTTCTGTTTGCGGCTCATAAAAATATGCATCAAGATTGTGAAATATGCAGTAATTCCGTTTTTGGTGAGACCAAAAAGAAATGGTTTTAGATTCTATCCTTGGTTGCCCTTACACATCACAGTGTGTGATGATTAAAAACGCTGTCAGTTTTATTTTGCTGTTATCACCTATAAGTTTGTTTTCCCTGTGTATGGCGCAAGCCAGTAGGTACATCAGATTTGTCCTCCAAAATGCTCGCTGCTGTTGCACCTTAAACAGACTTTGTACCCTTAAAACAGAACTAAACTATTTCAATGCATTTTCCACCACAAAAAAAAAAAAAAAAAAAAAAAAAAGATGACCTGATGACTTCCATCCTCTTTAATGTTAAATTTGCTTGGATATCATGCTGTATTCAATGATATATGTATTTATTTTGATATCTGTTTGGAATCTTAATTGCAGGCCTTCTATAATTGTACATGATCATGTGAAACATAAAACATTTAATGTTCTTGAAATGTGTTAAATGTCTCAAACCAGCAAGCTCTGTCATAAATTCTGTTTTTACCACATGCTGAGCAATTCAGATGCCTCACAATGGACTGTACAAGCCCTTCTGCCAGCGCGGCAGAGAAGGCAAACGCCGCATGAATGTAACTGCAGGTATAAATGCCAGGGAAATGTCTCTTAAATGGAGCTATTGTGTCAGAGGATGCAATTTTTAGAAAATGAATGAATTGCCAAGACTTAAGCTGGAAGGCCACTTTGCCGTAGACTATTTTGTTGTATAGTGGGCATAAATACCATCGCTCTCACACACACACGCACGCGTGCGCGCACAGTTGTTTAAGAACGCAGTACCACCTGCGACAGCCTTCTTCAAACTGGTACGATCATTATCTGCCTGTTGTAGCCACATGATTTGATGCTGCAACTGTAGATTGTGGGATGTAGATCCTGGGATGTTGATGGTTTAATTTCAGTATGAGGATATGGTCCATCCTCCAGGTTGAACACTCATATCAAGAAAGTGAATCTGGCAGCACACCAGTCAGATGTTGATAGATGAATAAACAATTTACCCAAGTTAATATATGTTAAACAGAAAAATCCTTTTTCATGCTGTGGGTCAATAGGTATTATTATCATATCACACTGCTCCACAGATTTGAAACTACATTTTAATATTAATTTGAGTGACTTAAGCTCAAAAACCATACTATAGTATCCACGACAACAATTCCATAAACAGGTAAACATCTATCCATCCATTTTCTCTACCTGCTCAATCCACACTTGGGATTAAGTGTGTCTGGAGCCTATCCCAGCTGTCAAAGGGCGAGAGGCGGGGTACACCCTGGATAGGTCGCCAGCCTATCGCAGGGCTAACATATAGACACCACTCACACTTACACCTATGGCCAATTTAGAATGACAGGTAAACATTTACAGAATTAATCACTGCTGTAAAATTGAAAACTGACCTCGAGTCACAATTAAACCTTTCAAGTTTTATTGCTTTTCTCATTTTGTATCTTTACACTGTGTGCTACTGTAGATATTAAGGAATGAATGTGGATTTTAGTTTACTGTTAGTACTGCTGAAATATGGCAACTTATGCCAAAAATAAAAATGGTATAGGTAGCATTGAAAATAAGAGGATAAGCTAGGCAATAAATGGCTAAGTATTACAGACCTGTGTTCTGCTGTAAATCTGGTAAAGATTCAATAAGTCTCAGAACTGGCAGCTGTTTTGTTGAAGTTAATGTATTTTTTCTTGTAGCAGTCGATTTTTTATTTTTTTTTAATTCTGTACAGAGCCTGGTTCCGGCACAAACGCACTATGCTGTATTGGATTAAGACAATCTTGTATTGAAACACTTGTTAGAGGAATGATTGCGTCGGCAGCGGAAGGCGATAAAAGGCAGCTGGAAGTTATGAGTCCGTAATATCATCACTGGAGTGGGTGGCATTCACCTTACCCTACGGAAACCAACAGTGTTTACCCATTCCACTAAACCTCACACCGGGTCCTTGCCAGTGGATACACGATTGTCGGGAAACACACATACAATGCAACTGAGAGGCCAAGCAAGAGGTGACGTAGCGAAGCAATAGGATGAAATGACAGTTCTTACACAGCCCCTGGCCCTGTGCCCGGCCAAAGCAATTGTCCGTGACATTGTGTGTCTGCGGATTTATGCACATATATGTAAGTCTATTCTATAGAGAAGGATGGACTCACGGAAAAGTGTGAGGGATTCACCTGCACTGAATATTAACTAAATTATTTATTTTTTCTTGAAGGAGAGAAATAAGAGATGCTGGAATTAATCTGAGGACCCAGCCTTCTTTGTGCTCTGTTGCACCTTGCTGATGATCTACTCTTCATCTCGAAAGAGGGATGAGATGATTACGTGAGAGCGTCACTCTTAACGTTATCCACACAAAATAATTTGTGGCAAGATTGCTTCTTTGAGGGTTGAGAAGGTCAAGCAATTCACATGAGTTCAGGAAAATGTTTGAATTTAATAGAGAAAAGAGCAACAATGTGTTCCTTTCAGGGAGTTCTTATCTCTTAACACAGTGGCGTTCAACATGTTCCAAATCCAAAATCAAGCAAAAAGGAAGCCGAGCACATCATGAGCAGATGATAATGGGACTGAAGATAAGGGAAAAATGTTAAATCTTTAACAATTGCTTTTTGTAGAACAACAACAGTTTCTTCTAGACAATTTTTTAGAGATCTCAAAAATTAGCTATATATCAGTGTCTAGCCTAACATTAATTTAGCTAGAAGGATTGATGCAAATCATGGACCAGGTCAGGCCCATGGATATTGTTGCACAGAAAGAAACATAAAATGCTTTGTAATTGATAAAATAATAAGAAAAATTCAACCATTATATCATCAGCAGCTTCAGAACATTGTGACCCAGTCGCAGGGATGAACATTTCTTTTCTGTTAACTCTTGAAATCAGTTTTCACTGATGTAATAAGGAAATATTTTGTGCCAAAAGGTGAGTGGAAAAGTGTCCGCACCACTGAAAATGGGTGAAAAACATTTCCATGTTAACATTCAGCTTGCTCTATCTTTTCCCACAATTTGGAATTTACAAGATACAGCTTGTAATGATAATTACTCTTCATGTTTTTTAAAGGAAAAAAACCTCAAGACCAGTCAATGATGTGTTGCTGTAAAAAAAAACTGCAGCAGCTGCTATAGGTCAGGTGATTTGTCTGATCTACTTTAACTGTCACCTAGCTAGCCTTAACAGAAACGTTTAATCTTACATGTCATTTCCTTCCTTCCTCCAAACCCTGGTCTAACATTCTTGTAGTTGCATGCACTTTTTTTTTTAAACATAATTAACAATTGTTTTATCAATAATACCTTTAATCCTGAGCAAACTATTTTGCGTTTCAGTTTAAAGAATTCACGTGAAATCTATATCTAAGTTCACTGGTTACGATGCATTTGGAGAGTCCTTAAATTCTCCCTCATTGTGTCACCTTCCTAAAAAAAAAGGAGAGAAATGTGACTGTGTACACAAGATGTTTTCTAGCCCTTGTCACAAGATTATTTTTTTTTTACCTCAGACCGCCACTTCAACACTGTTTACAACACTGTTGTAAAAACAGTCATATGTAGACTTGAAAAGTGTTATTTATTTAAACAGTCTGACTCCAGAAGGCCAGTCTGAGTTTTTCTAGCTATTTTTTTTTTTTTTTTTTGACTCAATTGCAATTGAGAGTTAGCACGCTCTATATATTTCCATTTTTATTTTTGCCTTTGTGTCGGTGTTCAAGACCAACTCCAGGATGAATCCAAAGAATAACTTTTTAACAAAATGTTGTAATGAATATCTGTTTTAATAGCATCCTATTGAATCCAACCCAGTGGCCTACATGATTCCCCTAAGTGCTGTTGATTTGGAGCTGACTGTTCCTTTAAATGCCTGCAGCTCATTTGCATTGAGCGGGCTCCACTGGGAGGGCTGCAAGAAGTGTGGATGAGCAAAAGCAGGTAGTTGTTTGAATTGCGGTGTGAAATTAGTCAGGTGTCGACACAGCGTGGGGCATGGCAATAGTATCTTCACCCAGAGCCCTCCTCTCAATGCACCACACACCAACCTACTGACTCGGTACTGCGACGGAAACAAATGTGGCTCACTAAGGGCTCATCATTCTACCCCGTTGATGTTTGCTGAAAGTCTAATGACTGCTGCAGTGAGCATGCGCATTTGCACGTCTGAGTGAGACTCCACCTGTCTAATTTTAGTTTACTTCTGAAAACCTTCGATGTGCTACTGCGAGCACAACTTTTCAGCCTATTATCTATTCAATGAGGGGCGGCCAGGCAATAATGTCTTCATTAGTTGTTTTTTGCCCTGTAGGTGAATCCATTAGAATTTCAGAGTGGGCTCCTTCTGTCTCTAAATGCATATGGATGGAAAATCTATAACTACTCAGTCATCCACAGAGTTTATCAGAAAGCATGTGTGGATGCTTTGCAGATTTATTAGCCCTTTTAATGTATAAAATCATCACATTCACTTATGATTCAGGCTGATACAAAGCAAATGTTCTCACCGGCCCTTTTAACTGAAACAGTTTAAGACTGTTTACACCATAAAAATCTGATAACTAGAGGAAATTATAATAATCAGCTCTGATGTTTTTAAATGCAATTCATGAATGTGATCATCAAAAACCCTTGATTTACAAGTTTTAGTCCATGTAACTGATTTTGATTGGACTAAGTACATACATAGGGATGGAAGACCCACGGTTTTCTGCTGTTGAACATCACATTTCTTGTCATTAGTTGTCCACTCACGCTGAAACTTTTTTTTTTCCCCCACACGTGTGAATGTAAGAGAATGGCACAAATCAGATTAGCAAGTATACATGCGTAAAGACATCAGAGTATTGAGAAGACATTAAGTAGTGTGTATATTCTTGTAAATAGGCCCAGTCTTTCAATAATAACGCCACCTGGTGCCTCAGCTCAACTATAACTATATACCACTCAAGGCCTCCACTACCTCATCGGAGGCCATCGTCTCATCAGGGAGATCACTAGTTGTATCTCATTTGGAAATGTGTAAGCACTAAAAGCAAATCTTCCCCAATTTTTGCAATAAATGCTGGGATATGTAGTGGGATCCAAAATGCATTTGGTCATGCTCCTGATAAATAAATTCAACTTGGTCTCATGTGTTTGTCCTTGTTGTGGCACTTTCATGTCTTCATATTACAAGATGACAAAATTAGTTGTGATTGGCTGGACTGTTTAACATTAACACTGTTAACGTTAACACATTAACATTTTTAAGAAATGTTAATGCTGAAGAACGCTATACATCACAGGTGCCAGGGCTTAAACCAGCAAGCTTCCATCAACACCACCGTCTCCATATCAGAATTTAAATCTAAAACCCATTAATTTTCTGTTGTGGTTATGAGAACGAGCCTCTGACATGTGACCAAAAACGTTTTTGAGTTGGCAGCATGTTGACCGTTTTGATTGCAGGATTGATTAACGCAATCAAAATCCAGATGTCCCCAAATGCTGCAATTCCAATCAGTTCCAGAGCGAATCAATATTTACGAGTGTGCTCTCAGGCTGAACAGAGGATCTGTGCAAGAGGAGCACCATAAATTCAGTAAAAGCAGTGGAATTCTAAACGCTTGCATGCTGTTCAGATCCGTGCTTTAAATATCTGGTTGACAGATCCAATAAAATCGTGGACTATTATCGCCAGATGAAGGCAGAAATATTTTACAAGTTAAATCTCAACCTGGATCAGATTTTGTCTTACTTTGCTGTGAAAGTTCCACAGTAGAAAGCCTTTTTCCTTCAAAAAAATGGCTTTTCAAAGGACAGAGATGAGGTAGGAAGGGCTTTGTTGACAACAGCTGGTGGATAATATTGTGACTTCTGAATGTTTTCATCTCAAGGCTGATGGATGATGGTAGGAGTAAGGTTTAAATCACATTTCTCCTCCATTTTCATCTCTGTCAGAAGAAAACTTTCCTCCCAAACACTAAATATATTTGTTGGTTTACACCACGCTGAGCACACTACTTGGTTCACCTGGGTGCTTTTGCCTGTAAGAAGACAATTTGTCAAATAAGGTGTTGTATCATCAGACTGCAGAGAGGCATTTAAATCTTAGCTCGAGGACTTGTGTAAAGCCTTGCCTCAGGAAAATTGTTAATATTTTCTTAATTTAATTAAAAATTTAAAAATTTAAAATGTATTTTAAACACTACTTTATCAGCACAACTCCCCAACAAGAGATGTGACTGTAGCTTTATCTATATGCTGACAATCATCTGTCGAATCATTACCATTCAATATACAAAACCAAATAGTCATACTGAAATAATGATATTTCCTTCATTTACAACAAGGTTCAGGCAAGAACGGTTAAATTACCGCCCTGCCAGGCATGGCGTGCCTGGACCATGCTAACCTCAGTGGCAAAATAAGACAAAGACAGCTCAGAGAGACCTCCGCGTAGAGGCAGGCTTCCAGTCTCTTTTCCAAGTTTTTACCAAAACTACACACCAGCTCTTAGTAACAATTTCATAGTCATGATTTGAACAACACAAGAAATAGAACCCTGAATGTGATATTTGAAGTAAAAGAAATCACAGTAGCCAATATTCTCAGCGCACTATCCTAGCAGGTGCTTTATTTTGCAACCAAAAACTGAAAAAAGATTTTAACAAAGCAGGTAAAGTCCTGGCTGAGGAGGAAGAAAAAGAGCAGTTTCGTCAAATACATTTGGTAACTAAAACTCCATATTCAGGCTGCCTCCAACTCCACCTGAAACTGTTAAATTATTGGACAAATAATTGGCTACAACAAGCCTTGAGTTTGGCCACTACCCCCACCCACAGTAATCATTCGTTGGTGTGCAAGGTTGGTCAAACATTGCAAAAGTGAGGAAAAACCTTGCTTTGGAAATCAACATTCAGGCATTTACAGAAGACTCTGGAAAGTTTAAAAGTTAGTTTAAAAGTAAGTAAAAGTAGATTTATAAGTTTCTAAATACTATATTTAGGGATTTTTTTTATTTTTTTTTTGACATTTTACTCACACTTTGTATCTTCTAGTTAGAAGTAACATGAGTCATGATATGAATCTGTCAGAATGTGATCTGACAAAAGCAAGTCCTGTAACAAAGAAACAAACAGACTGGACTGTGATTTACAGGCTACAGTTGCAACAGCCAGTAAGATACACTTTCTCAGTGTAATAAAGAGGGAACCTATAATGCAGTTTGTGCAAAGTGGTGAGACAGAGACCCTGAGGAAATCAATAATCACAGTGGACAGTCTGAAGCAGACGTGTTCCTGCCAGTTATGGCTGCCAGGCAGCAGTGCGGCTTGAAAGAAACAACTTGTCTGTCCGTGTCTACACACAGTTCAAGAATAAGCAACGACCTTGGCCAGTAAATAAACATGTCATTGTCCTGGCCCGTCATCAGGCAAGTAGAAAGCCCAAATACATGTCATGCTATCACGGAATGAGCCCATCACCACAGGGATGCATAATGGTGAGAAATTTAACCGCTAATGGCGTTGTGCACAACCAAGTGGTGTCACTTTTGTGTTTAATGGATAATGGCAAACCTTATCCAAGGCTTTTATGTAATGTATATTGTGCTGTATTTGAAAGGGATATTTTGGTTCCAGACAATCATGGCTGTGCATAAGATTGACAAAACATCAGAATAGTCCAAGTAAAAATTTGTGTGTTCATTTATATAAGTCAGTTTGCAAAAGGTTCTGGGTTAAGTTCGAGTTCAGGCCTTGTTTGATGAAGTCTTATCCAGTTTCCTCACACAGTCTATGTGTGTGTCCAGTAATTTGTTGATATCCTGTCTGGAGTGAATTGCTGCTTTTTCTTGCCCAATGACTTTAGGGACTCACTCCAGCACCCCTGCGATACTCATTAAAAGCTAGCAGAGGTTAACAAAAAAGGATTTATATTTTAAAATCTATCCCAATGCAGACAGGAGGAAGGCTCTCAAGGATATCTTGGTAGAATTTGCCTGCTAGTGCAATAAATAGCTGATTAAAGTACATGTAGACATTTTTACCACACAGTGTAAACATTTATTTTTGCTCCTTTTACCAGATGGACAATCTTTTTATAATCAACATTTTTTATTTGTATTTAAAATATGCCATAAAATCAAATCCAGTTTTTAGCTTCATGATTAATTTCTCTTTTGCAGATTCTCAGTTAAGCAGCCGAGTGTGTCCTCCTTAGTGTGGCACTTTCATAATTTAAATAACGTTTCCAAAAGGCAGCTGTTACAGTTGTAGTTAAGTGAAAAAATAATGTTTGTCATCTTTTAGGACTATCAATTTAGGGATTGGTTAAAACTAAATAGTGATCACATGTTAGCCAGCTGTTTAGTAAAATAAACAAATAAATGAAAATAAAATGCTCTATGACGTTTTAGAGTGGTCGCTAATGGTGCTGGAATCTGCTCCCGCTTTAGATGTTCTAATAGGCGCAATCAAGGTAATGACTGATTGTATTAATGTCAGAAAAAAAAGGCCTTGGATCTTTTGTCTCGTGTCAGCATTGAAACGTGTGGATGCAAAAGCCCCTGTCATGGTCAGAGCTCATGTACCACAATTGCCAAGCTATAGCATACGCCCTGGCTCCGGCTCAGTGGCATTTAAGAATGCCTGTGTTAAATATGACCTGTCCAGTCTCATTTACTCTCACAGTGTAACTTTGTACCCACATGTTCACTATTACCACCAGAAGCCCCGTGCGGTCATAGGTCACTGTTTGGATGCAGCATTGCGGGAAATGCCAACGAGGCTGGTTATGATACATATTGCTCTGCATCCCCAGTGAACTTCCAGAGTTATTATACAATCTTTAAAGATAGAGCAGATAAGGTGGAGTCCATGGAACATAACTACCAAAGAAGACAGCCTTCTCAAAGTCTCTCAGATAGAGGTTGCCATGACAGTGCTCCTAGCCCTAGCCCTAATCCTAACCCTAACCATAACCCTGGAAAGCCAGTAACGGAAATGAAGTAAGTAAATGTAAAAAGTCACGGAATTCACAGAAAACTGTGGGGTAATACAGTAGTGAGAGAATAAGACTTGAGGTCCTCACAATGAAGGTTCTGCCTTTTCGAAAAGAAACATGCTGCCATGTTACACAGAAATTGGGGATTAAACAATTCATAAATCTTGTGTATTCGGGCGATGGCTGATGAAAACAAATAGTACATATCTGGGTCTTGACATATCCCAGCCCCAGGGACATCTAACTCCGCCCATTAGATGTATTTGGCACGTCAACAGGCTTTCAACAGCACACAATATGATATTGTCCCGTGTTGTCCCCCACTCCCCTACCCTGCGCTTTGTAATTACCGCTCTGCTGTGATACTTTTAATACTTCGGAGTGGGCAAAGATATCTCCAGGGTATCAGCAGACAACGGTGTGTGTGCTCGTATTTGTGTGTACGCCATCCCTGTGTGTGTTAGTGAATGTGTGTGCATTGAAGTCCTTGGGGCCTTTTTCCTTGCACTAGATAAATAATGATGAATTACAGATTGATTACCCAGGGGTGAAAGCTCTGGTATTAAACTTATTATGAAAAGCTGCAACCTGTGAACTGTGTGTATCCACACACAGGAAAATGCCCATCGCTCCTGATTTGCTCATTAATTAAACGAGTCATATTTCTGGGTCATAAACATAAAGATGAGGATTCAAATTGTATTGATTCAGTACAGGCAGCAGCTTTAGGGAGCATCAATGTTTTACCTGTGGGCTTCACATGATGCTCTGAGTGGGTGGTTGTAGAAGCTTTCAAATGTGAACTTTCAGTTTCGTTGCTTTGTCCCTCCTTCTCAGACTCTTTGGTGACTGGTACAGTGCGTAGGCTAGAAGTATATATCCAGCTGAAGGATGTCCAGTTATAGGTAAATGACTGTTGTTTGCTGATATCTCTTCTATAGTAAATTCAATTACATCTACTTCAACCTTACAAAATACAAATAATCAATGCACAGATTTAATCATATATTTTTTTTCAACGCATCTTTCTTATTTAAATATGGACTGTCATTGTGCAGCTGTAGGATAGATGGGGGGTGCCATTGTTGCTGTGGTAGTCACCACAACACCTCCTGTGATACACACAAGGCCAACTCGTGGCAGTAACAAAGAAGTTATTAAAATTTTCATGTGCATACATTATTTTTGCCTCCTTGATCCCCCCCCCCCCTTTTGTTAATTATTATTTTTGTTTATTTTTACCCTATTCAATTTTCTTTTCAAATTGAAAATGATGTAGATGGGAAATCATTAGAAACATTGGCAGCAATTACCTGATGGCTGTCGTGCTGTCATTGAGACGGAGGGGAAGCAGCCTTCCCAGCCCTAGGAGAACCTTTCAAGGATCTGTTTCCACTGGGGTCTGTTGCTATGTGGGTGTCTCTCTGTAAACTCTTCATCTTTGAAAGAAGTCCCAGAAGGGTTTTAAAGGTTCGCAACAATGTTTGCTTTCTGTGAGTGCACCAGTAATCTTTCTGTTTCTTGCTCTTCCTGTGTTCTGAACATGGAAGGTGCAGTAGCTCTACAAGCAAGCTGAATTCAAGTTTCAGAACCTGATCCTGTCAGTCTGTCCATTGGAGTCCCTCATACAGCCTACTCATTGATACAATCAAATGGGATGAACTGATTAAAGGGTTTGCCTTCTTATTAAAAAAAAAAAAAAATCGCTCAATAGCTATTTTATAGTCAAGCATCAACAAACAAACAGAGTAGAAATGTGTGAGCTAACGAACAACCTTGACACTCTAGAAGAGGGGTCGGCAAACCACGGCTCTTTCATCCTTACGCTGTGGCTCAGTGTGGCTTGGGAAAGTGCATTTTATTCGTTAGTTGTGGTCTTTTTTTAAATTTTAGTTGTAAATTGGAAGATTATTGTGATCTTAAAATATTAAAATAAAATTATACCTTGTTTTTATTTTCTTATTTGTTGCTTAAAATATGTATCTCACTCGCCGTAAGTCGGTTATATGTATCACACTCGCCAAAAGCAGGTCTATGCCTTCCAAAACGCTGTGCATTTTTCACGACTTTCGATCCCAAGTAGGCCAAGTATGGAGAAATGTAAGAAAAGAAAACTATCTAAAGAAAATACAATATTGATGATGCTTGGACAGATTCATTTGCATTTACCTCTGACGAAAGTGGCTTACCAGTATGCCTAATTTGTGGTGAGAAACTGGTCAACAATAAAAGATCAAATTGCGAAAGACATTTCTAAAATAAACACACATTCTTAGCTGAAAAGTATCCAGAGGAAGAAGAGAGAGGAGGGGAAAAAAAGCTGTTTCGGAACTGGTGTGGAAGGCTGCTCAGAATCACAAATGGAGTTATATTGAGAACCTTCCAAGATTGGACAAAGTCATGTTTGAAACGTGGAATGTCATCCCCAACACCTACATAAACGAAGAAATATGCATTTGGAGTCCTGTCGATGTTCAGATCCACATATGCATGTGAGCAGCTGTTCTCACCATGAACTATGTTAAAAACACACACCACTCACACCTCGCAGACAACAGCTTACAGTCCTCCATAAAAATGAAAGTGATTTCCTCCAGCCCTGATTTGCAGACGCCCTGCGCAGAGTCCTATTAGCCAGGTGAAATAAATATTTATGTAGATATTTTGCAAACATTTATTTTTCATTGTTCAGTGAAATAGTGCTCTTTTTTTCCAGTTTATTTTTCAAATTCAGGTCAAAGCCCCGCTACATGCTTTGAAAGCCCAAAGACGATTGCAGCTCACGGCATTCTTTGTTTGCATGGATAATTTAAGTTCAGCTTTTAAATTCATTTGTAAGAGACCTTCAACTTGCTATTTTTTTAAGAGTTCTAAATGTGTTCATTCAATAAGTAATTTTTTTTTTTTTTTTCTGTAGCACTAAAGGTTACTATATATATATATTCTTTGTACTACAACTACAGTGTGTTGCTAATAAAAAAAAATCCATTTTAGCTTTAATCCATTTTAGCAATCTTCATTTTAGCTGTGAAAAAATATTTGCGGCTCCCAGGGTTTTCTTTTCCATGACAACTGGGTCCAAATGACTCTTAGTGTTAAAGATTGCTGACCCCTGTTCTAGAAAGAAGTGAGTACAGCCACTGCTCCGTTTTCCTGATTAGCATTTATTCCAGACCTCTCCCTCTGGTGGTATTCTTTGAACCCTGAACTCTGAGAAAAGCCCCACCCCCGAACCAATCCAGAACACAGTAGAGGGATTACATATCCCATCTGGCCAGGGGAAGCCTCAGGATCCCCCAGGCAGAGCAGGAGACTCAACTCACCTGCTGCCACTGTTGATAAGGATGGATGTACGGATTAAAAAAAGAAAAAGCAGAAACTTTCTTTGAGCTCTCGGCCTCTTTGAACTTTGTCCAGGTGGGTGTCTGGGATCGGGACGCGAGCATAATCAAACACTTCCTACTTCTCCTTTCCATACAATTATAACTATTTATGATTTTTTTTCAATATTTGGAATAATATCATCCTCAGCATTTGAATATCTCCTTATCACAGGGCTGCAATGGGGCTACATCATCTTGAGGCATAACATGACCGTACACATCAATTCTCAAACCCCATAACACCGTGAAAGACCTTGTGTACATTAGCGTGATGCCCTCCAGTTGAAGACGCTGTTTATTTAGTGCATAATTCATGGTCCCGTCACATACAGATCAGGCCCGTACGTCTCGTAGATATCGACTGGGGTCTCAAAGGAAGCCATGGCCAAGCAGTGATGTGGAGGTGGAGGGCAAATGACACCAGCCTCCAGAGGCTGCAGGCACAAAGACAGATATAGATATAGATCGTAATAATGGATGCCATAAGTCTGTGGTGGTGGAAACAAAAATAAAAAGCTTCTTTTTGTGTTCACTCCAGGATATATTCCACATAAAAACAGCATCTTCATATTCATTGGAGGAATGTTGTTGGTTTTCCTTTCTGCAAAACCCATAAATGTTTCACTGTCCCCAGCTGAACTTTGGCAAACAGTACATTTCTGCATGTTTGTTCCCAGTTGGCAAATGTTTCAAGTGTCTGTTTCTCTCGCCAAATTGTACCTTTTGCTTTGTTTCCGTGGCCAGTGCACCTGTAAATTGGGAACTCTGGCCCTTTTTGAAACTCGATCTGCCTTCGAATTCTTTGAAAACACACACAAAGGAAGTTATTGTAAAAATTCTTTTAATCAAGCCCACACCGCCCAACTAGCATTCAAATTAATGACTCTCCTGTGCATTGATAGCATTGATTTACTTTCTACCAAGTTGAAAAAAAAATCCCAAAACAGTCTGTCAAATGCTGCTTAATGCTGCTCCCACCACCAGCGTAAAACTACATGTGCGCTTGTGCTCAATAAGGTAAAAAGTCCATTTTCCATTTTGTTTCATGCTTTACAGGACATCATACAGTACTTCCTGTCTGGGGCTGTCCTCTTTATGGGGAAGTTACCTACCACTTGGCAACAGTGATGGAAAATACTTAAAGAGGCAATATTTTTTATTTTATTTTTTTTAACAGCATGATACCCATACAGTACTTGTATCATATGGTCTGATAAAAGTCCAATGAGAACCTAACTTCTGTGGAAATTCAAAATTTGTGATATTTTAATATTTTTAACAGAGGTAAACTGATTCATGGGAAAAGCAGACACATTTAAATTCCTACTATGAAGCTAAATCAATGTATCTTAATCTGAAGCTAAATCAATGTATCTTTAGCAAAGCCTGAAAACAACAGAGAAACATTAGCATTTAGTGATCTTACCCATCAATTGGACCCGAACCCAGGAAGCAGAACACAGATCACCAGTCCATAATGGGCAAACCTGGCAAACGGGCAAAACAGGCACAAACAGAAGATGCAGACTCCACATTGGAGAACCTTCATCCACTCAGGAGGTCATGCCAAATGGGCCAAGTGTACTACCATGACTCGCCAACTTTTATTGCAGAGAAGTGTGCAGCCATGGATCAGTTCATGTATGAGTGCGTGTCTCCTGGATGTATTCCTGTCATCCCCAAATGGGATGGGGCTCCTGACCCCCAGTGACTGTGCTCAGGAATAAGGAGAGCTTTACAGAAGATGACTTAATTCTAAATGTGCAAATGTTTCATGAAACATTGATGTACTCATAGGTTAAGCCTAATGTTACTGCAGTTGTCAAGAAGACAATTTAAAACAGATTTCAGAAATTAAGGATTCAAAAATGTGCCACAAGCCACTGATGATAAGATGGAAAAAAGTGTCTCTAAAACACTGTTAAGCAAAAGGAAGACCAATAATCTATTGGCTATAATTTCAAATTATAAAGTCCGGTCTCTACCAAGACCTAAACTGCAGCAGAGAACCTCTGGCAGCTGCTGTACTCCTCACGTCTGAATGGTTCGCTAAAGTTAGTTTGACAGATTGCGACATATTGCAGCGACAGTAAAGCGTCGGCCTCCCGCCGCTCTCCAAAAGCAGTAAAGAGGGGTGAGGGACTTTCACACATTACAGCAAGCTGGCTTGTTAGCATTAGCGGCTCTGGCCCAACCTGTTCTGACCATGAGATAACCAATGAGAGCACCCTGGAGGTTACTTGCCAGCGATGGCACTGGACTTGATGTTATTTTTAGCATGTCACACTTAACGTGTGCTATTGCTGCGTTCCTTTTATTTTCTCTGTAATTGAAGGATGATGCACACTGACACCAGTACTGGCTCCATCTATGTTTTTCATTGCAAAAGCTCTTTTCAGGAATACATAAAGTAAATGTTTCTAGCTAATGAGTAAAATTATTTACCAATTTAATAAAAAAATATATATAATTGAAGGAACCCTGTGGCTTGTTTGCCATTCCTTCTATCTTGTTGCCATGGTCACGGTAAAAATTTCACCTCAGTTGGGGTCGGCTGATCACCTTACACAACTAGCATTACACAGCAACGCTGACTTTTAGCAAACAGTAACAGCAGCAGCAAATACTCTATGTCCTAAACCTTCAAATAATCGTCTGAATTGAACAGTCTACTATTCTTCTAGAGGGAGATATAATTTACTTAGAGAACAATGTTCCCAAAATCAATAAAAGCATTCAATAAAATCTGAAATCACTGCGGCAACACTTGCTTGTCCTTTAACTGACATCCGACAGGGAATCCTGTCTGCGTCAAATTAGCTGAAACTATTTATCCTGGCATTTGTGAGACCATTAAATGACTTTTCTCAACCACGGAATGTGAGAAATCTGCAAAGATTTCTCTCCAAACTGATTTCACAGTTGTGTACAGAGATAATGATTTCCTTGAGGACATTTTCTAATCCTCAAGATACCACTGATGTGTTATAGCAGCTCGCCAATTTCTCATTACTGAGGATAAAGTTCACATAAATTTGCTCATTTTTGGACTTGAAAGTACCAATATTTCTGTCCTAAATCGTATATTCGCTCCCTCATTTGTTTTCTTGCTCAGTTTCCATCTTCCCCTTATAAACTTCTTTCTCCTGCAAGAAAATGCACAATGTGCTGCACACACTAAATGAGCTCTGTTCCCTTAAATGGGTGATTCTGAAAAGCAGACAGTGCTAAAGGAAGACGGCAGCAAGGGAGGCGTGCTAAACATGTTCAATTGCCTTGATCGCAGAAATAGTGGCACTAAAGAAACACTGTAATTGTTGCACACACAGGAAAATGTCCTTTACCGAGACAATAAAGTTCAATTTACTGCTGTAAAAAGCTCAATCCTATCAGGCCTAGTCACGTCAGAATCCAGCTAAGTATGATTCAAGTGCAGATTGCAGACATAATGGAAGGAGCCGATGCTAACACTGTGGCAGAAAACAAAATGTTCATTCAGAGAGATACTTCCTTTCTGACTGTCCATGTGCCAACCGAGCTGGAATGCATCACCACCGGCCACCACTGCAAACGACAGCACATCTAGATGACTCCTCCCTTACATGCACTGTTCTTTTTCATTCCTGCCAGAAAACTTGCATTGTATTTGCATTTCATTTTGGCTGCTGGCTCAGGAATTAGTCTTGAGAATCGTGCTTTACTCCTTTTGGCACTTCCTTTTTCACCTCAGCTGGAAATGCCGTGTGACAACCAACCAGATTCACTTTTGACATTTGTCGCAAGTTACAGAGTTGATAAATAGGTTACATGCATTCCCCTCACATGCCCACCCTCTCTTCCTTGCACTCGTACTCGCACACACACATGCACACACACACATGCACACACACACACACACACACGAACACACACAAACACCCCCCCCCCCACCCACAC
>BJFM01001942.1:28521-45365 GCA_016586285.1 Arothron firmamentum | reverse complement strand
GAGCTGAGGTTTTGCTCCTCTGAGACCTCCTCTCTTGTTATTCTCCCCATTGTTATCCATTTTATTTTCATTGCTCTGAGATGGTATCTGCACTGCCTGATTTACTATCAACCCATTTTTCCTAAAACAAAAGCTTCTTTTCTTCTCTTTAATTTTATTTTGCACTACGCCTCTCAGACATCGCATGCCTGGAACAGCGGGGATGACCTTTTCCCTGTTACAGCCAATCAGACTCCACGGCTCCCTTATCTCCCAGCACAACAATGTGACTCACCCACGGTTTGATGGAGAATTTTCTGGACGGACAGACTTGAGTGATACCAGACAACCAGCCGCACTGGATCAGCCCACCTTAGCCTGTGTCATCACCATCCACTCTCTCGGTCAGTGGCTCCCGACCTTTTCAGCCCCTAACCCAGCAGAGCATCTCCTGGTACAAGTGAAAGTCGTGTCTGTAAAGCCCATAATATTAGCAACCTTTCATGGAAATCATGGCGTGATGTCTGCTTCACATAAAAGGATTAATAAGTTGAAAATAAATACCAAGTGGTTGAAATATGCAAAAATAATTGCATACACTGTTTTATGAGATTCCTGAGCATAGCCTTTTCCATCTGAATGCCATTATATTCCAACCAGCTGCATACGAGTGTGGGACACGCTAATGAAGTGTTTTGTAATTAATAGAAAACATATGGACTCACTGTGAAGTGTTTAGTTCTCCACTGAATGATGGTTTGAAAGTGTTTCAGGGAAGTAAGTGGAGGCAGGCTCAGTAAGAAGTGAAAGAATCTGCCTCTGATGTTTTATCAGGACATAAAGTGAAACGAGGTGAAGCTCCTGTAGCCAGAATGCAGCAGAGGTTACGACCTCTGCCTCTCCTGTGCTCGAGGTTCGCTATTTTTATTTTTCAGTAGCGATAACATCAGGAGACTGTGTCCACTGTTCTGGGTGCCCATTGTCCTGCTGGGAGTCAGAAATTCAGCCCAAACATTAAATTCTGGGTTTTTATTTTTGTTATAACTCCAACTCTCCTAATCTTCTTGGTCCCTTTTTCGCGGAGCACTTTTTCAAAGTTCTTTTCAGTTAAATCTGTGCCCTCTGCCTACTACCTACTCATTTCGGCCCGAAGCGCTGCATGATCTAGATTGATTGACCAATTAGCTCACATTATTTTATAAAATGAGCCATGAAAACAACCCACAGCTCTTTACTAAAGCTCGCTGACTTGCAGCCGGTGTGTCCGTCGCCTCGACATATCGACATAGCGCTGGTAATATTTGTTTACCTAATCCAGACAGAAGACAGCAGCGCTGGAAGGTTTATTCCATAAATTCGTAATGCCCCATGTTGTCCACTGTGGCTCATTGATGACTTTGATATCGACCATTTCTCATCAAGGCTGCTAACTCTGGATTAAACTGTCATATAAACTTCAGGTCAAAACTCCTTAACTTATTTATGCACAGGCATATTTCACTTGTGGTGCTTATTTGCGTCAGCAAGATGTCTCCTATTTAGTTTCAGTTGTTTTCTGTTAGTTTTGCCCGACTTCTGTGTTGTCTCCATTTGTCGCCGCCTGTCCACTTACCTTACTGTCTGTTCAGTTTCAATTGTATAGCACCTTTCACAATAAGAATTGTCTCTAGGTGCTTCACAGAGGCAGAAACCCATGAGACTGAACCCCCAGGTAAACACACTGGCAAGGAAAGAGAGAGAGAGAGAGAGAGAGAAAACAAACATATAAACACATGCCTCCCACTGGTCTGACTGTCTCTGCCCCTTTCTTTCTTCGCCCTCTATTTTTTGTTCTCTGCCTGTATCACTGTTATCAGTCTGTTTGACTTGTTGGTCTAACAGAGTAAAATGAATTATGCTGTGACATGATGCAGTTGGACCTGCATTTACCCTTTTCCTTACCGAAGCCTAGCATGATTTGGCGCCCCCTCCAGCCTGATGGCTGTCTAGCCTGGTAGGTTAGAGCCCCTAGCCTGTGATGAACAAGTTCTACTGCAGCAATGTCACTTTACCTCCACTGAAGTTATTGTTTTCCTGCATGTCAACTCAACTTCAATCCTAAGTTGGCACCGATTCTCTGCAGTCTTGATCTACACAGAAGTAAAACCTGAGATTCCTGTTGACTTTTAAAGCACTCAGCCAATCACTTAGACACTTATGTTGCACTTCCAATTGGGAGCCACCACTGTGGACAGTAAGCCCAGCACAATAATACATTCAGAACTACTGTTTTTAGCCACCCACACACTTGAAAAATGCTTCCCATAGAAAGTCTCAATACTCGCTGCATCCACCCACATTATACATTTAATATGTTCTATGTCCGTGTGGGTTGGTATATGTTGGCAAACTGACCAGACAGCTGAAGCAATGATCCACAGTTGTGGAGTTTGTTGACATAAGAAAGTGGGATTAATGCATTCATGCACAGACCAAACTTCAATTTAAAAAGAAAAATGCAAATTTAATAGTTTTGTATTCATGCAGAATAAGCTTTTTTCTAGACAAAAATCTCTTTAGAACAGTGGGAGAAAAAAAACAGCTTAACATGTGAAAACCTATGTTTTGTTTTGTATTTGTAATAATACTATAAACATAGGACAAGCCATACTTTCACTGCTGACAGCACTTTAGGTTTCATCGTTACCCTCAGCTTTATTTCTCTCAGTTTGAAGTACCGGTTTCCAAAAGCAAGAGCAGCTGCATGTAAACATGCATTGTTGACCTTTTAGCAAACAGCAAATCGAGATCTTGCAGGCTGCACGAGTGGATGGATGGCTGATCTGTCTGTTTGGCAGGTTTTAATTAACCCACTTCCATTGTGCACTGCTGTCCATGATTTATGCTGGAACCTGAAACAGAATTTTTAGCTTTGCCTCAAATGTTGGCGTCTGTCATACTGTCCGCCAATATTCTCTGTAGGAATTGAAGAGGTTGCAGTCAATTTTTATATTTTATTGCAATGTTTCAGCTTTAAGTCCTGTTAGAGCCGAACACAGCTGTGAATAAAACGCACGATTGCTTGTAAGAATAGTATCGTTTGGAGAAGTCGACACGCAATAGCTAAAAAGTGGAGCCATGCAGCAGAGGCAGCCCCGTCAGCAGAATCATTATTAAAGAAGACAGCCACTGAGTGTGGTTGTGGGCTTCAACTGTGCGTGTTTACATTTATCTCCTGAAGTCTTTGAGCGAGTGTGTGTGTGTGTGTGTGTGTGTGTGTGTGTGTGTGTGTGTGTGTGTGTGTGTGTGTGTGTGTGTGTGTGTGTGTGTGTGTGTGTGTGTGTGTGTGTGTGACTGGTTCATTTTCCGCACATCCTCCACTGTCATGTGCTGTGAATCATGAGGTTATAGAGAATTAAAAAAAAATGAGAAACTTCCTAAAGGGGGATTTCTGATGCGTCTGCACGTATGCATCACTGTCTGCATGCTGGATTCTCTTCCTAAGTTGCTCTATTCCCTGTAAGGCCATGTGAGTGTTCATGTCTCTCCCTGTTTTGTTTTTTTTGTTTTGTTTTTTTTTATGTAGGACACTGCGCTGCTGCCTGATATTTGAGTCAGGGCGGGTTTGAAGATGCTGCAGTGCCTAGTTCTTTTTTAACGGGGCAAAGATGTGATGGGACGGTGGGGAGAAGAACACCCACAACATCTGGTACAACACTGCAAATTCTTTGTTTGGCAAAGTTGGTTTTCACGGCTGTTAGCCTGAACAGAAGGACACATATAGAAAACACAATACATTACTACCTATATTAGGTATATTCTTATTTGACTCTTCTGCATTGATGCTGTCAGAAGATCTGTCTTAACATGAAATACTCTAGTTTCTCTACGGAAGTCTATTTGAAAGTACTGCCAGTGCTGCTAATCACCACCGACTCCAATGTAAAAACAAACAAACAAACAAAAAAGTCATTAATTACTCCGGTTTCATCTCTTTCAAGTCAGTTAATTGGTTTTAAAAAGATGAAATGACAGCTGAACTCACCCCCTTTTATTTTTGTTCACACTAACTGGAACAAACCCATACTGCTGTGCTATCTGACTGCATTAATGTCCTCAAAAGCCTGCACAGGGCTCAACATATATCTTAAAGTCAAATCAATATTGTACAACTGCCATCTGCTTTCATCCGTGGTTTTTGCCCTGAAACAACCTAGTCATTTTTCAAGCTGGCCACAGGGGAGCTGTGAGGAAAAACCATGCCTTAGCTTATTCTCACCTTCACTTGGATTTTAAAATATTAGCTCAGCGTGCAAAAATAAAGTTTGTCACTGCTGATGTTGTCAAATCACATGTGCACTTGAATTAGCCTGACAAGTGAGGCTTGGGAAATGTCACTGTAGGTGTGAGAAGGTCACATTGGTGCAAGTTTTGCCTGGAGACGTGCACACCCAACGTGTTTTAGTGCTTTAAATACCTCCCTGGAATATCTTGTCTGTGCTGGAAATGTACCAAAGCTTGTCCACCACTCCCAAAAACTAACCATCAGGCATGCAAAAGTAGGAGGTCACGTCAGGATAAGTGAGGTAAGAAAGGAAATCTATGTTGCACACTCCTGTTAACTAAATCCTCTTTGATTTTACATGCAGACATTAACTTCTGTACCAAATTTGTCAATATTTTTCTTTTTTCTAATAGATTAAAAACTAATGATACCAACGGGAAGACAAGAATTCTGTCCCAGGTGTGTCTTATCTTTGGCAGCTACAATTTAAATCTGACAGTGAAACTTGCTAAACCAATACGGACAACCATTTGTGTCTGCAAATGACAAGACTGGATGACAGAGCCACAGAAAGAAAGGAGCTAATGACCACGCGCCGTTCAAACAGCCCGATGCCTCTTGGGTCAGCGCTTTCAGTGATGCCCTCGAAGCTACAACAGGCAATTATCCGTTTTTTGTTGGAATCAATCCAGTGCGCTCTGAAAGTTTGTGTTTGGAGCAGAAACTGATCTGGTTAGCTTAGCTCAGATCGCAGGAGTTGGGTAAATACAGCCTGACTGCAGATACAAGACTTCACTGATATTTGGTGAATTTTAAAACACTTCTTTCTGGATTTGAAAAATTTGCAGTAAAAGCTTGCACAATGCATCTCCCTCCTCAAGCCTGTGATTCCATTTGGATGTGTTCCACAATCATTTGAGCACATTAATTCCCCTCCTCAAGTGTTGGTTTGCTGTAAGCCAAATGAAAGCTAGAGAAAAGACTCAGATCATAATGATGCACCTAAAGAGCAACACAACAGTGCTGCAACAGCTCGCCTGTTTCCATTCCCAGCTGGGGACAAGTAAATGAAGAAGTTGATCAAAAAGCTTCTAGCAACAAACCATATCTCCACAAAATGAGCTCCTTGAATTAGTACTGACTTACTCTGATTTTTTTTCCCTCCCCTTGAACTGATTTACTCCCTTTCTGCCAAGTTCTGCCACCTGGAAAATAAATAAAAATGAGACTCGGCAGCCGTGTTTTTGGAGGGGCAGCAGTCATGCTCTGAGCCTGACCCCAAAACAGAAAGGAACCTTTAGCAGAACTGGCTCATTTGGGGGAATCTTCATACAGATAGCTGGGTAAGAGCGGGGAAGGGGAAGGACAGCTCTCCTTATGCTCCATAGCTGTAGTTATTTTCTGTCCTCTCTGCTTTCTGTGCCAATTCATCTTATTCCCTCGTGATACCATGCTACCAGCTCTTAGTTTCTGATGTGAATTATTGGGTTCATCTAAACACTGTTTCTGCCTCTTCAGTTGCTTCAGAGATCTCTGCAGATCAGATGTGATGACTGTGTTTCAAGTCTTGCTTCCAATACTGTCTGTAGAACCAGTATTTTTAGCTACTGAAGGGCAGAGAAATGAGTACTAAGTCCAGGTTTTCTGGCACAGGGAGGGCATAGAGGACACTTTGCAACATTTTTTTTTAAAAAAGCACAGATGTGCAACTAGTGACAATTAAAGTCTAGGTTGTGTAAAATGTGAAGGTTAGTCATCACACTCGGAAGATGTGTAAGCAGTTTGGACTCCTAGAGCAGATGTCATGTGAAGGGCATTTAGAACCAAAGGTTGACATCTCTGCCAATGTTTCCTCATGGCAAGATCTCCATATCTCCTCTTCCCCACGGACATCACTCGAACATCTGTCTCCGTGAGCTGTCTGGGATCTCGTTCAATGCTGTACAAGAAAAGAAGGGAAAAAATATGGATTTTATGCCACTTCATTCTAAAGAGTACATGAACATGAGTTTTCAAAGCACCCAAACCTAATAAGACTGGCTGCGTGTCCATTTATAGATGGATGAGACGGGATCATCAAGTAGTCAACAGCAGATGTCCACTTCAATCTGGGCT
Source organism: Arothron firmamentum (assembly GCA_016586285.1). Lineage (NCBI taxonomy): Eukaryota > Metazoa > Chordata > Actinopteri > Tetraodontiformes > Tetraodontidae > Arothron > Arothron firmamentum. The sequence continues at coordinate 39,007 of BJFM01001942.1, read as the reverse complement.
CCACCCGCTGCTACACATTAGCGCCTGCCACATGCTCACACTTAGGGCACATTATCAAAAAAAGAAAAGAAAAAACGTTCACGTGGTCATCATTAAGGCTAAGGACCATTTATTGCATTCCATGAAGATGTGTTAATCTACTGGAGAATCAATTTCACCTTTGCTGTAATGACTCATGAGATAGTCAAGAAGGCTTGACTAATTTCCACCGGATAATAGATTTTATCCATTTCGTCGTCCCATTTAGATAGCATTCCCTGACAGGCCGAAAGAGGGGAGCAATGGAGATGGAAATCGGTTTATTAATCAGTCAATCAGCAGCTGATTTTGCAGAAATCTTTTATATCGGAAGAGTGTGAAACCAGAGACTCTGAGTTGATCAATGGTATTTTCAGAGGCATCATTTCTGCATTAGATGTTTAATTCTAACAACAAAAAAAATAAAAACAGAATGACCAAAGAGGGAAACTGATGACATCTGTAAATCGCTGTATCACGTCCTTTAATGAGTCAAGTGCTGTAGTAGTACTATAAACCAGGCAAAGAGAAATTTGGGCCTCAGAAATCAGAGAACTCCCCTCACTTTGTCAGTATGTACTCATTAATTTTCTCAAAGAAGCCAATCACCTTGGATAGTACATCATCCATTCATCAAGCCGTCAGGCTCACGCAGCGTGGCATAAAGAAAAGGTCAAACAACAGAATTTTGTGTTTGTAACCTCAAGTGTAGCATTCAGCATTTTAATTAATAAGCCCAGGCCACTGAAAAATGAATGAGCTGGAAGGAGAAAAAGGGCTTTCTGTAGCCTTGAGGGGTACAACGCAGAAACATAATGGTAATATAATGTGCCTGAGCACAATGGCAACAGGAAGTGGGGAGGTTCAGGGCGGGATGGATAGCTGGTATGAAAAATTCAATGAGAAAATGCACTCGGTGTTGCGCCATGTCACTGCCTGTTGTGTTGGTAAATGGTATTTCCTCCCATTTTTTCTATGTAGAAAGTATAAAATGACACCTTTTTGAGTGAAATTGGCTTCAAAGCAAACAATGTTGATGAGAATGTTACAAATCCAATGAATAGCGAGGGCCCGTGACGAAACGGACTGAAATGTCTGAGCCATTTTGGTCAGCGGCGGTGCATGATGTAATATGAAAGGCCAAAATGAAAAAGCTTCTTTTGTTCAACCCCTTTTTCAGACAGATTCAGGCAGTGTTAGAACATGAAACCATTCATCAGTGAACAATAAAATATCTTTATTAAATTCCTATTACTTCAAATGTAACTAAAGTCTTTCTCACTGTGTCAAATATATAGAAAGGAAGCCATGATGTTTTTTCCTTATATCCATTCAGTATATGAACTATCTTTCTGAAAAATACAATATTCAATGAAAATTTAAAACATCACAAACTTAATGTGGCATTTACTTTGCATTGGCTCATGAGCATCTCGTTACCTTGACGACAAAGATGATGCTGAAGGCAAAGCTAGCATCGAGCAGTAAGTGACATTAAAGTTTGAATACTTCTTTTCCCGAAAGTCCAAATTACTTTTGGGAATGCTTTCTTGTCTTTCCTGTTTGCATTTTGTGCAACTTTCCCGTTTTTTTTTACATTTCCATTCTGCTTGGATTTGAAAACTTCAATGGATTTTAACCAGTTGCCAAATGAGTGGCTGCATTAACGAAAGTCTTTATTGTTCCATGCAAGATACGCTTCATATATATATACACAGTATGACATTGGCAGCAGCTCTAATTGCAGCAATCTCTGTGAACAATTGCTTGCACTAACTGTTGCGGTCATGTGTCACATGGAGAAGCAGGAAAGAGGTTTTTAATCATGCCTCTCATTATAATAAAGGCATTAGCCGTGAGGCATGACTGTCAAAAGAAGCCAACGGCACATGGTGGGTGAAAGCGTGGTCTTTGATAGTATGCATTATGGAGCATCTCATGTGGCACATCAATCCTCAGGCATCGGGCAGTAGCTAGATGGCACAGTGAAATATGAATCATGCAAACTTTTTAAAAGAAAATAAAAGATCTATTTTTTTTGTAGAATGTAGAGAAATACCATGAAGGGAGTTCAGGCTGAGACCCTGGCAGCCATTGCCATGACACCAGTGTGACTTTCCAGTGCTAGGGAAAGCCTCAGACCAGCAGGAGAGGCTGTATAAGTCAACCTTGAGACAGGGGATTGCGTAATATTGTTATTGCTAAAATATTCATGAGTAGCTACCAGACAGTGGGACTGCACATTCCATTCCACCTGGTCTTGTCGTCCATCTTTATTTGCTTAATTAGAGAAAGACATTGCTTAAAACAGTTGCATGTTGTCATGTTTGTGTGAGTTGGAGTATTTGGACAGACCAGTCTGCGAAATGGAGGCGTTGGAGTAAAGGCTCGTCCTCCAGGGAGGCATGTATCAGTAGTCACAGACGGAAGATTTTTGTGCAAAGTGACAGCAAGGCAGAGCGGTTAAAGGTCAGTGTCTTTGAATCTTCAGGGACTATATTCCCAGACTTTATGGCACACTTCCCAACAAAAAATGGCCCTGGGTTGTGCGTGCGTGGGAGAAAGTTACCTGAAATATGCTGGAACGAACTTATGTCAGCCCCCTCCATCATGGGCGTCAGGCGAAACACGGCTTTATCAAAAGCCTGTAATGGAGACACAGGTTTGTGACTGATGACGATACCATCTGCCACCTGGCCGGAGTAGCGGCCACAGCTTGACAAACGATCTGATGCCTGTTTTTGCCTCAAAGAGGAAGTGACACGAATCCAGAGCAGGTTCAGGTCGCAACACAGAGAGAGGGGATAATTTTGGATTTCTACCTCTACTAACAATAAATGTGAGCTTTTTTGATTGTGTAATTATGTTTGATTTAGCAATTTTCTGTTTTGGCGAGTGGTAAAATTCACCAAATCCAAGGGATAAATATCGTGCATCCCTATGTATATGATCTGGGGCTGAGGAATTGCTCAGATTTGATAGTTTCGGACTCTCGGGTTGGTACTCTTGATTATAAAAGTGTGTATTAAGCGTTACTGAACCACCAGATTTTGCTAGGCCTGAGCTGTTCAAGGTGAAACTCAATGCTTTGTGAGGTGTTGATGTTTCTACTGAGTCCAGCAGGTTAAGTTAGTGGCTTTTTGAATGCTGTGGTTATTGTTGACAACATCAGTGGTTAATGGTTTCAGAGTGAAAATAACATTTCTTCATTCAGTAGTTCATCTGACATTTATTTAAATGTATCCTGTTTTATCTAATCAAACAACAGTTTATAAAATGATTTTAAATGATCAAGTTTGCATGTGTATCCTAGTATCCCTTGCTGCATAAGCAAAGAATTTTTTTACAAATTTAAAAGCTTAAACAATTTGAAGACAAATATGGTGGGGGGTGGAAAGCTAACAGCTAATGTTTGTATTGATGTTGATGTTGATGTTACATCCCAAATATGGCATGTGTGTTGGGACAGCACTGAGAAAATCAGCCAAAAGTGTATTCTGCCGCTCTGAATTCAATTTCTTTGTGAACTTGACTCTCTCTTAACCTTTAGGCAATGATATAATTTGGGTAAGTGGGATGCATTATAATTGCCAGCCTTGATTTTAGATGAGTGCTCAGTAATTGGAGCTCTCATGTGGTTTTGGTGTGCCTTGAAAATGCACAAGCATGAACAGCAATACTTGTAGCAACAGAGAATCATTCCCAGTGATTTTGAGCCACAGCTAATTTGATCAGCAATTTCGAATATTTCTTTCCATCTGGTTCATTTTTATCTTACTTTAATTCACCGGAACCAGAAACAGGAAGTCAGCTTGAAGCAGGTGTGAGTATATGCAACATTATTTACTTCCTGGCAACAAGTGTCACTTATGTTCAGCAAGTAAACACGCAGCAGCATAATGACGCATGTTACTGACTGTCAGCTTTACTCACTGTAACATAGACTTTGAATAAGCTGCAGTATTTAAATATTCTCAAGTCCACATTTTTTTTTCCCCTTTCAAGTGCATGAAATGAAAATACAGGTTCTGCCAAAGTAAAGGTTCTGTTTTAGCTGTTATAAGTGATGGAAGGTCCAGTTTGAAAAAAAAAGGTGCCAAAAGAGAAAAAATAAAATTTTTATATATATATATATATATATATATATATATATATATATATATATATATATATATATATATAAATAAGTGATTTTCCTAATGTGATCAAAGTATTGTTGAAAAGGCTTTTTCCATCAGAATCTCAGTTAAAGATGAAAGTCATCACTCATCAAACACATTAGAAGAAAAATATCATAAGACTAACCATTGTAGTAATTTTTTTGCTTAGCTGAGAACACAATTTGCGTTGTTTAAGGAGCTGTCTGGGCAACAGCCTGGATTGATTGTCTTATAATCTTAGAAATTCCCCAAAGCCTCAGCTCTACTTTTGTATCATGCTAATTAGCCAATGCAACTACTGTGATTTGTGGCTAATTATAGCATGCTACCATGCTGCCACCATGTTGCTAAAGGACCCTCTGTTTCTGAGCAAAGTGCCTGATTTCTGTTGCCTGATGAGAAAATCTAAAACTCCACAAAACTGTCCCTGTGATGCAAAACAAGCACGTTGATAAGGAATGAGTGGCTAACGGGGAGCTTCTGATAGATATCAGACATGGAGTCAGTGATTGCCATGCGCAATTTCATCAACCCCTGCACATACAAATCTCGTTATCCAGCCTGTAAATAACCTAAGTAAGCAAATTGTGCACCGCACGTCTACGGATCACAGGCGCTAAATTAATAACTGTCTGGTGAGAGGTTTAGCATGTTGTAATATATTTGGCAGGACCAGTAATTATAAAACTAGGCCATATTGCAATGGGAGATAATTAACGTTAGACCATCCCTGGGAGGTTTTTGTAGCATTGGTGGGGAGAGGCTTTGATACAGCCTATTCAATTACGTCCATCCCTGTGGGTCTGGGGGTCTAGGATATGGAATATCTAAATCAGGAACATGACAAATCTCTCAACGAGTTGGCTGGAACAGGTTATGGATGCAAGGTAGAGGATAAGGTTTGGTTACAAATCAGGACTATTCAGACCCTTTTCATTTTTTTTTTTTTTTGTGGGAGAGTAAAATATCTTATCCTCACGATTCCACATTAATAAATCAATTTAAAATTTATTATAATACAACTTTTTTATAAACAGGTGTCATTTACTGATGACTGGAAAATGTGTAAAAATGGAAAGAAAAGGGCACTAGTGTACACCAAATGAGTTCCCAGGAAGCTTCAAAATTGAATATTGATTTTCTACTGCCACATGTGTGGAGCTAATTGTGCTGGTGATTCCTACAATGACAACTCTTAGGTTTGTCCAAAGAAAATTAAAACGCCCTCCCGAACAATGTTCACAAGCTGATGAGGTTTGATTTGGCTGCCATTAAAGATAAAATACTGGTTGGAGCCACACTAGAGAAGTTGGCACTTTGGACATTTTGGCTGAAATTGGTTTGTAGACAAATGGAACGTGAGGGGCAGTTTATTAGATAACAAGTTCCCGGGGAGGGTGGTTAGAATGGCCTGAGCATCAGTATATTCAGCCATTATCGTTATTTATTAAAATTCATAAAAATACATCACATCTACGACTACAGAAAATTGATTTTGATTTGCCATGAAACCTTTGGATTAATAGAAAACTGTTAGCATGATGCTCAATTTCACTCCCCCAAGAAATGAAGAGGGTTTATTAAAAATGTGTCAGCTTCAACATCCCGCAGTTTAAGCTGGACGGGGTCTTTGATAAAATGTGCCCTCCTTCTGTAGAGTATCTAGCACATAATAGACTTAGAAATGGGTCATTTGTATCAACAGGGGAATTCAACACATTACAATTGACCCTCTATGCTAAGCCCTTTCAACACCTGCAGACTGGATACCTCGCTAAAAATAACAGATGCTACTGGAGATGGAACAAATTTGAATAGAAGGAAGACCCAGATATTAACACAAGGCTACAACGGCTTTATTTCATCTTTGAAGAGTGAGAATTGTCGTCAAAAACATATGACTGGCAGAAACAATACAGACAAATCTTGGTGTTGAAACACTTTTTCAACATTGTTGTAATTACATTGGTTTCTTTATAATGATTCCAACCTCACAGCTCGCTCAAGAAGAGCCCACTCGGAACCATTTTTGCAGATTGTACTGTCTTTTTTACACTCTTTTTTATAGTTCTACTACTTTGTATTTCCTGTGACTGGTGTTATTTCCCCGTTTTGATCTCTTAGCTGATCTGTGTCTGTCTGGCTCAGAGGAAGTAATTTTTTTTCATATTAGTGCTTCCTGTTTCAAGCTAAAACAGCAAATTATTCAATCAGAATTCATTGTGAAGAGGGACCATGTTTAGGATGTCCTCGCTTGTTTTGTTTTTTTTTTTTTGAAAAAAAAAAGGTATCTGGACTGATTAAAACTGAAATGTGATTGTGCAAGCGTGAATTGGCTGGAAACAGTGGCATTGTCGTTATGCTTTGAGGGTTTTCTGGGCGTGACATATGCAGCCTATGACTAATGTACCACATGAACACTCGACCGCATCTGGCTACACGTTAAAACTTCAACCGGTGGACCAGACAATGTGTGGCAGCTCACAGTACACCCAATTATAGTGTTGCAATTCCTCTGATAGTTTGTTCTAAGTTCAAACTCCTTCAAACAAGTCTTTAAAAGCAGACAGCCTGTAAAACTTTAGGGGAAGTGTACAGTAGAAGGAGCCCAGTAGTTATTGCCGTTGCATATTTTCTGACTGTTTTATTTCAACTATTCATCTTGAGACCGTTATTTACACCATTCCCCATCTCAAGCTTATCTCCTAAAGGGTGAGATTTATACCTACGGGTGGCAACCATTATCCACCTGTGAATGAGGCTGGATGGAAAATGGCGTATTTCATCGTTTGGCATTAATCACACGGTACCGTTCTCAGGAGGTAAAGCCGCCATATGTAAAATGGTTTTTAATGCTTTGAGGGGCCTTATTGTGAAAATCTGCTTTGTCGAGACAGCCCACAATCTTTCTTCGCTTTGAAATGGGATCAAATCTTGAGGTAAATGTCCACCTCTGGATATGGATTTTTTTTATTTTTTTTCTTCCACTGACAGTAAAGGGAAGATGAACTGTGTCAACACAGTGGCAGCACCCTGAGGTGATTCTTCTCAGATAAAGGTGCATTTTATGACCCAGATCGAGGGCAGAACATGATGATATGAAGCTTATTTGAGTGGAAATCACCAAGCTGCATCTATGCATCTGCTCTTCTATTCATCAGCAACAGGGCAGCCCGCAGTTTATATCTTGACATTCCACAGATATATTTCACCAAGGTCAGATCTCCACTTGGGGCAAAGCCACTCGTGCAATCATGGAAGTTTCCCCTCCCATGGTGTCTTTGAATTGCAATTTTTGACTGCCTTCCTTGTTTGTGCTAACAACAGATGAGGCCAGCATCCAGAGCCTGTTTTAAAGCTGAGTTTTTGTTAATCCTATAGTAAATGGATGCACTTTTATGAAGCTAACGTCCCTCGTTTTGACATCTTACTTTTAGATTATTGCTTAGACTGTTCGTTTGCGAGCAGGTTATTGTACATCTATGCCATGCTTGTATTATACAATGCTGGTGTGTACTGTTATTCCCTCTGAATGCAGTTGTGTCTGGGTCATCAAGCACCTTTAGCTGAATAGAAAATGAGGGAACTGGGTAATTCAGAGAGGCCCAACCCCCCCACCACACAAGACTGTGCGTGTTTGTGTTGCTGCATGATGAGGGAGGAGAGCGAGCGGTCACGGCTTCCTCCCCTCCTGCGACATCTCCACGCTCGCTCTGCTGTGAGCCAGAATCTGTTCAGCTTTGGGCACAGTGACACATGCTGGTACACCCAGCTATACAATATGTGGAGATAAACACGCAGGCGATCACGCCGCTGACTGACATGCGGCATCTGATCATCACAGGACGATTCACGGAGGTGACGCGCCGCAGGTCCCAGCTTTGACTCTAGCAGCATGTGTTGTGAAGGCTTTGGTGCATGAGATATTGCAGCATTGCCATCTAACAAGTGCATTAATCCCTCCAGGAACACATTTCCCTGGTCTTGCTCTGTAAAGTTTGCCAGTCACTGTGGGAGTAGGCAGCAGTTTGACGGCCAAATCCAAATTTAGCCCTGGTGTCAATAACCCAATAGGTCAAACATGCCTTTTAATTGCAGTAGTGCTTGGCCGAAGTATTTGCATCTCATTATCAGATATTCCCAGTCAAGCACAAATTTCTAGATTCTTGTTTTGTAGTAGAGTGTAGAGACTAGTCCCATGGTGTAATTAGCAAATCATTGATTCAACATGAGATCTTTGAGCTGGCCGGTTCACCTCAGCAGGTATGCATCAGAAAGTAATTGCACTGTGGAAGTACTGAGTATTTCTATTCTAAGTTGAGGCAAAATCTCAGAAGATTTTGTGTGTGTGTGTGTGTGTGTGAGAGAGAGAGAGAGAGAGAGAGAGAGAGAGAGAGAGAGAGAGAGAGAGAGAGAGAGAGAGAGAGAGAGAGAGAGAGAGAGAGACAGAGACATTTGGACATTTTTGTAAAGCCAATGGTAAAGAAGAGAATTGCCAAACTGGATGAAGGAAAGTCTGAATCTAATTTTCAAAATGTCAGAAATGGGGTAATGGGGGAGTTCGATTGAAACGACCTTGTGTCAAATATATCTATGCAGGCCACTTTTACCAGTAATGTTGTCGCTGCCATTCCCAAAGTGAGACCAAGTTTTATCAGAAGGTCAGGCCTCCTTTTGCAACACTGTGGAAACTGTCGCAACAGTTGTGACTAGACTAGACGTATTTGATAATGTTCAAGCTGAAGAATGTGTTTCTTAACATAACATAGTTAAAAGTTTGCTCTACCAAGTCCACGCTGTTTTTTTAAGGCTGCAAGAGTGGAGCCTTTTCCGTACACTTTTTTCAAAAGAAGCTGCATTCGCATAGTTTCTGTCTTTTTTCCCCCTCCAAAATGGCCAATTTGAATAATGCAAGATCAGTCACATTGCTGTCTGGGGTTAGGGCTGCAAACATCCATGGGTGAGTGGAGACACGGCAACTGACAGAACTGCTGTTCTAAGCTGCTTCAAAGATCTCTGATTATGGAGTTCACGGATATGCAGCCACATGTTTGACGGTCGTGATTGCTCTGCTGCGTTTCGCTGTCACTTAAATAAACCTTTTGCAGAGAAAGAAACTCTGTGTGTCACAATCGAGCTGTCAGCGGCTCCGTTCTAAATTCTGGGTGGTGTTTGTGAACATTTTGACAAAAGCCGTCACAATTGCCAATGTATCAAGTTGTAATGCTGAAGAAAATAACCTGAATTAGTAGGGTTTAGTGTTCCTCTGACATGTATTCCTACTTTCTTATGATGAATTGTTCACCTCAATAACCCTCTCCCTAACTCCCACATTAATAACGTGTTATTAATGCTGCAGTAAACAGCGGCGATGAAGTATTTGTGACAAGGCCCGTCTCAATTATGGACAAACATTTACCCTCTTTGTGGACGCGGGTGGAAGCAGAGGGCGTCCAAACCTGAGACAGCGCTATAAATAACTTTTGTCCTCGAGGAAAGTGAGATTACCATTTCTGTCTTTAAAGTCCCGTTCCCCCCCAGGAGGGTTAATCAAGTGAATGAAGTAGCCTCACCTGCGGTGATGTATCGCTACCCGCCGCCATGCAATCAATAGATTGAGATTTGACACTTTTGTGCTTCTGATTGTAAGCAACAACTTGAAATATCTTTCCTTTACTCACTACAATCAATATGACCCCCCGCCACACACACACACACACACACACACACACACACACACACACACACACACATACATACACGCACACACACGCCTCTGAGAGGAGATTCCACTTTCTCTCATTTGTTTGTCACTCTTTCTTAACTTTTCTAGCTGTGCTGATATATGTTCAGCAAATCAATCACTTTGAATGGATAGTGGCTAAAAGTGGAGAAACAAAATACATTTTAAAATGTAAGCTGTAGCACTGTGTTGCTGTTTGGTTTTTTAATCCTAATTAGTAAACTATCACCCACCCCAGGTCATCAAATCAAACGGAATCTGAAGCCAAAGCAGCAGGATTTGACTGTATGCAGCCAACCATTTCCACCATCACTGCTCCTCACACTCGCTGTAGGCTGCCAGTTTTAAACCTCGCTTGTGTGTACTTTACGACAGGTCTTTTCACAGACTGATTCCAGCGACAAAGTGTGGTGATGCAGCGTGTAGGAGGACTACAAGTGCGGTTAAGCAGAAAATGGGGCACCGGCATAAACACCAGAGACATCAGCCTTTTGTCTCTCTCTCTCTCTCTCTCTAAATATACAGAATTCAGAAACACATTACTGAGCACGGGGGGGGGGGGGGG
>BJFM01001942.1:7815-26834 GCA_016586285.1 Arothron firmamentum | reverse complement strand
GGGGTTATCCCAATTAATAAAATAACACCCACCCCAAGTCATCAAATTAAAAAGGAATCTGAAGCCAGAGCAACAGGATTTCACTGTTTGCAGCCAACGAACATGGAGAGAGCTGCTCTTTCTGTCAGCCATGTCTGATTGAACTTTTGGGGTGTTAGTTTCAGAGATTTTGTACAGAATAATTCCTTCCATAAATGACCTGCAGGCTCCTGATGTCATTAGGAACAGACTTTTTGGGTGGGTTTTTTATTGCAACGGTGAATCTTAACTAGGGTTGTAAAGTGAGGTAAAGGTGTAGCTGCCAGCACTGATGCCGTGAGAACTAGCAGTCTGTCTGGCCTCTCAATAAGACGATGAAAAAATGAAGTTTGGTTTGCTTTATGCCTCGGGGGACCTGACAATGCCACTTCCACCAGTTCCACAGGGACAGAATTGGAATGCAGCAATCATCACCTGTATCGACGTTTAGCACTAAACTCTCCTCACTGACTCTGTTTAAAGGCATAATGAGTGAGATTTATACCGCCCCATAACAGAAAATGAGAATAACACGTTGGAAGTGGAGTTATTGATCAGCTCCAGTGACCCGGAGAAATACACGAGCAGGTGTTTGGGATGTAGGTTCAGGACACTCCTGGCATCCTAAAGCGCTCGGCTCCAGATGATGCCATTTAAAGCGGTTTCTCAAGCTCGTGAATTTTCTGTTTATCTCTACATCTCCTTCAAAGTCACTGCAGCAACTTCGTCCAACACTGTCATAGCCAGACGACTGTGACAAGTGAGTGGGCGAGTAAATAATAGAAAGAGGCCAAAGACAACACATCTATTCATACCTTTTTTAACTGTTAAAGACAATGCAGCATTTTCTTCCGAACAAAGACATGTGCAAAGCAAAATCACTGCACAGAGCCTATGTGTTTTGTGACTGACCAAACAACCAAAAGGCTAAAACCGACCACTCTCAACAAATATGAGCTAACTTGTGAATGCAAAGGCAGCAATGTGCACAAACTGGACTTAAAAACAATAGTGCAAGTGGCGGAGAGAAGACCGTGCACAGTTAATCTAGTCCTTTTAACCAGATGTGCAAATAGTAAACTGGTTTTGATCAAATTTCCCTGAGCATTGGCCTTCTTTGAAATTTAAAACCTTTAAATCATGATAAATTTCAGCATCAAATGCAGAGGTTACCTTTTGCCACATAATTAATGACTGGAAGATATGTTTGAAGGAAAAAGACCAATTTCTGACCAATCCTGATAACACATGTGACCTACAACCTCAGGATTACCGAGAAAATGTGTAGGTGGATGTGCCGAAGTGATGACTTTATTTGCATTTCTGCAAATGGTGATCCTTCCGTCATTTCCACATCTGGAAGCGGAGTAGCAGACAGCAAACACCCTCTACCCCCTCGCTGTCCCATAGATTTTGTTTAGATGAAGGTGACACCTAACATTTAACCCCTTCCTCTTGATTTAGGGATTAAACACGCAGTTCCTGCGCCAGCAGCGCTTTTTCATGGAGTGACTTTGGTTGCTGTCTGCCCTGAGCCCTTAAAAACCTTGAGCATTAACCCACACCCCTGGCACATGATCAATAATGCTAGAACGCCATGCAACACACACACACACACACACACACACACACACACACACACACACACACACACACACACACACACACACACACACACACACTTTCCATCATTGGAACTATTAACACTGTGCCAAGATCGATGAGCCACCCTTGGCTCATCGCCACATCCCCGCCCAACAAGGTTGCTGTATTTGTGTGTGCACGTCAAGTTCGTGCCGGAAGCATTTACGTGCATACGTGGGTTGCCTGCCGAATCACAATTCTGCCTCTTTTCAAACCTTTGTGGACAGCTCACAACACTTCCTGTGACAACAGTCACAGCTGATTGGACGGCTGTGCCAAACAGTGAGGTGCATGAAAATGTGCTGGAGCCAGAGACAAAATGTCTGTGCCTCTGAATGGGTGACCTTTTAAGAGCCGGGAGGAGGATTCCGCAGCACTTTCATGGCAGGAATTCAACTGCGGGCATCCAGCACTCAGCGTCTATCTCCTCCCCGGCGGTCCCATTAATAATGGGAGGCAACCCGCCTCACAGACGTGGGAAATGTAGTCATCTATAGCACCACAGAGCAACCACCTACATGTGACTAATTGATACAGACTGCAGGAGAATCTCGGGGTATGGAGGCGCCTGACGTGTTCTCGGGCACTGATGAGCAAGCTCAGCATGGACAATAAACTGGGATAAAATGATTTTTTCTTGTTCTATCCTCCTTGCCCATCTTTTATCTCTGCCTGACATCTTGCAAATGCATTCAGAGTTAAGAGACACATCTGTATTCAACTAAGCCGATCTATTTTTACCCCCCCCCCCCCCCACCACCACCACCACCACCACCACCCATCCCCATTCAGTAATTGATGCATCCTTTCAGCATTTACACCCATCCTATCCACAGGAATGAATAAACCCTCATTGAGCAGCAGTCTGCAGGGAGCACACACGTCAAGCCACAAATGCATATGCAGAGATTAGCAAGCAGAACATCTACACCAGAACACACATGCTGCTTTAGATCTACATCTGTTGTGTTTCAGTCCTTCTTGACATTCAGACTATTGTCAGTGCACTTCAGTTTGGCTTCATACACTTTCCTTTTGCAATTCCATTCATCCAAACTCTTTTTTTTAATTTTTATTAACTGTACCAGATATCACGATCACTGGGATACATGTCTCCTCAAAGAACGGTCTATTTGTGCACACTTGACAAGCTGCTAGTGTCGCTCTGTGACAGATAGAGGCCCATTTACTGCCGTTATGGGCGCAGGTGAGTGATGGAGCTGATGTCCCTTCCCCCTGGTGTGTGTGTTTCAGGGTACAGACAGTTTGGGAAAACAAATCACAGTGGTCAGAGACACAGGGGTCACACGCAGGATGTGGTATGTGTGGAGGGATATCAGGTCTCAATCTTTTTCTGTCTCAATGACAAACCTAATTGTGATCCCTTTAACACCCGGAAAGACAATTTAAAGGATATTCACCTTGGGGGACTATTTATATATGAACAAGAGCCAGAGAATAGCTGACTTCAAGGGACATTGCAGCATGATTGAGTTGCCCCAGTGCTCTGCAAAGTTTTGAAGGACCAACAGTGCCCCCTAGTGTTAAAAAAAATAGCAGAGTATGCTGAATATTGCTTCCAAATAATTTATTTGGGGGCTTTACCCAAGAGAGCTGTGCAAATGAAGCACATCCTTAAAAGCGAGCTCTGGAGTGAATCCATATGGTGTTAGGTGATATTAGGGGGAAGCAGTGAAATCCCCTTAAGTACTCTTCTGACCACAAGGGAATGACGCTATTGAACTGGACTCAGCCGAGTGTACTCTTCACAGTCAGAGACAATAGAGTTCAAACAAAGAACAAAGCCAAGTATTCGAATGGGACCTTCAGGGGATTCCAATCGGATTCAATTCTGGTTTCTTGAGTAAAGGACCATTCGACATTGTGCTCAACCTAAAATGCTACCAGACATATTAATATGTCATTTCTGTGAAGGGCATTGTAAATTTTTGTCAAAATTTTTATTTTCTAGTAAACAACTGTATCATATTCTTAAGTGTAGTCCTTCTAGGAGTACAATTATTTTCATATGGGTTAAAATATCGCCTGCATGTCATTCTCATCCAACTAATGCATTGACTTAACTTCAAAGACCCCAACTGTTCCCTTTAATGCCTCCAGTTTATTGCCAAAATATTTCTCCTGTCACCATGTTTGAAATAAAAATACATGCCTTCTAAATGACAGGGAGGAATTTTAATGAAGTGTTATGAAAAAGTCTTCTTTTTTTTTGTCTCGACACTTCTATGCCAATTTTCTGACAATGCTGTTCACCTGAAATCAGTAAGTCTAATGAAATGGCTCTGCTTGCATGTCATGCTGCAGCCCCGCCATACGCTATGGAGCACAATCAGGAATTTGCATCTCATCTGTGGCATCTGGCCCTGACTACTTTGGTAAAACAAACAAAAGCAGGAAATCTTTCAGCAGTTGCATTTGAACAAAGGTGTCTGTGATATTCACTGCTGTTTAAGTGCCTGATTCGGATGCTCATGTTTGACTGGTGTCTTTGGTTTTTCCTGCCCTGGGCCCCTCCACCTTTACATTTTATCTTCTGAGTGTAGCCATTTACTCTACAGTGAAACAACAGAGCAAATGCAAATGTGCTACCCTCTTGTGGCACAATCTACAGGGGCCTATATGTAAAAGGTTGGAATGTGTACATAAGGTTGTATGTTGAGGTCTAGATTTTGAGTGCAATACTGAGCCTGGCCTGACAGATGCGGCAGTGTGCTGCAGGAGGAATGTGTTGATTTATTCAGTATTTAGCCATTTTTAGTTTATTTTCGTGGAACATATTCAATAACATATAGATCAGACATGCAGCTGTTTAAACTGCTGAAGATCTCTCCGTTACCACAGCATCTGAGCTCTTTTATGGATGTAAATATATTACTGACTCACTTCTCAGCTCCATGGCATCCTTACGTTGGTGACTTCAGTCTTTTACATATTGGTTAAACTTTTATTGAGCCTTCTGGTTCTTCTTTGGGATTTGATTAATGAGAGGAACATACGTTCCTTTCATGCAACATCAGTGGAGGTCATATTTTTAGACAGTTGGTACCAAAGTGTTGGTTTTTGGTGACATCTGTAATGACCTTTCAACATAGATTCCACTTGCTTACATGCTTTACACCATGTACACTGTTGTGCAGTCAGATTTTAATTTATCTAAGACATAAAAGTCACGTCCCTTCCAATTATAACACATTTGTCTGTCCTGCTCAGGCCAATATCACCCAGAGTCCAACTGACGTCCTGGTGACAGTCTGAGGACATAATTAGCTTTGTGGTGCTGTCGGAAAATATACACAGCCGTTAACACAAACAGCCACAGCGAGACAAAGAGTTTGTTCCTGTTTCACTCAAACAGAAGTTCTACATCAAGATTTCCTTGCTGTGTAATTGGGTAGCCGCATGTGCATCTGAAGCTCCTCTGAGGATAGCCTTGTCATGGCATATATCTTGAGCCCCCTTCTCCTAGGAGACGTGTACCTGTACACGTGCACTTTCTTTTTTTTTTTTTTTTTTAGCTAATCACCTTTATTATAAATGCATCTCATTACAGTAATGAGGCGATTTCATTATCACTCAAACGACCTTGTCTCTGGTGCTAAACAAGGCCGGCTGCTGCAAACCGGGTGGGCTCCTGGAGTTGGATCCAAGGGGGCGAGGCAGGTGGTCGGTGAGACAGGTGTCTTCAGCTGAAACCCGCACAGAGACATCTCACTGAAGTGCACTGCTGCATGTACACTCCTGTATGTGCATGTTTTGACTGCCACGGAGATGTAATGAGGTGAATGTGCTGTCGATGGATTTTAAAACTCATGAAATTCAATCTAACATGATGCAAGTGCTTGTCACACTACAAAGTACACCGTGTGTGTGTGTGTGTGTGTGTGTGTGTGTGTGTGTGTGCGTGCGTGCGTGCGTGCGTGCGTGCGTGCGTGCGTGCGTGGGTGCGTGCGTGCGTGCGTGCGTGCGTGCGTGCGTGCGTGCGTGCGTGCGTGCGTGCGTGCGTGTGTGTGTGCGCGCGAGAGAGAGAGTTTTTAAGCTTTTAAAGCAAACTTAGAGGTTTGGCTTACTTAATTAAAAAATGCATTATCACAGGCACTTTGTGTACTCTTTTCTGCGCACTACCTTGCTCACTTTACGATCACCTCTTATCCTGGCTAAGCACTCAATCTGTTTGTTGAGTGACCTTTGGTTGTTGTCGAGCTTATCTCATGCTTTTAAAGCACCCTACACCCCAGAACTAATCCTAGGAGCCAACCACCACCCCCTAATCCCCAGGGCCTCATTCACTATTTACTTTCACTCTTATTGTCCCAGCAGCACTTCAAGGCTCGTGCGAGCCTCTGAGTAAATTTGCCAATTGCCAGACGTGCATCCCCACCCCATTCGTGTATATCTGGGGCATTAGAAGTCCTCCCTATGTGTTTTATGTGCACATTTATAGCATATGACTGTGTCTTTTACGAGAGTGACCAGCATGGCTAGATCAGGACCAGTGACCATGCAGTCATCAGAGTGCATTTAGGAGGATTGTCACTGTGCTGGAAAGGATCAGCAGCAGAGTCAGAGCCCAGGATCAGCATGCAGCAGGCTCAGTTGTGTGTGTGGATGTGGAAACGTGTTGCAACCGTGCCTGGTCACAGTGTGTGGATGAAAGTAATTGCCAGTGGAGGATGGCCTGCAGCTGAGACCCAGTGTGCCTGTGTGGATGTGCATGAAATTTAAGGCTGCTGCTCTGTGTCCTTTCACTACTTTCACTGTTTACCTGTATGTATATTTATGTGCTT
Source organism: Arothron firmamentum (assembly GCA_016586285.1). NCBI lineage: Eukaryota > Metazoa > Chordata > Actinopteri > Tetraodontiformes > Tetraodontidae > Arothron > Arothron firmamentum. The sequence continues at coordinate 20,367 of BJFM01001942.1, read as the reverse complement.
TTTTTATCGCTACACTTTTTATTGCATTCTTTTCCTCTTTGTTTCTCCAGAAATGCAGTTCTGGTGAACATGTGAAGAGTGAGAGACTTTTAAAGTCCAGTATAGAGATGCAGAGATGGGATGGGGGAAAACACATTGATTGCCCTCTACTTGTAACAAGTTTATTTGAAAGTTTTAACATTCTGTCCCAATTCTAACCGAACATGCAGGCAGTTTCTTTTGTTCATTCCTTAATTCATTCAATCATTCATATTACACCACTTTTCTCCACTTGAAATTCACATTGTTTAAGACTACGAAAGAATGAAAGAAACCCTGCACAATGCATTTGATTCTTGTTAACAGTTAACACATTTACATCCTCCTTATGATCAATCTTTAAAACTGAATTTCCTCAACCTTGGTTGGGCTCAAAGTAGGTGGAAAAAAATGTTGAATTGTTTAAGATATACAATATTCTAGGCGCATTGTTCCAAATATACTGATGTCTTTTTGTTGATAAGCCTTATAATTATTATTATTATAACTACTTAAACTACACATAAAGGTTTTTATTTATTTCAATCAAATCTGACCATTGTTTTACTGCTGCAACAAGCTAAACATAAATTGGGTCTTAACAAAACGATAACAAAACTTCAAACGTTGATGTAAAAAGTAGCCAGCAGGGGGCGACAAAGACTTAGAATTAATACTCGCCAATACGCAAGAAGCAAGCGGTTGGAGAACAAGATATCCCTTTATATCTTGCAAATTCTTTTTTTGCAGGACCTATAAATTAACCGGCAGGGGGAGAACAAAATTGACTCTTTACACTGCCAGTCACTTCTGTCCACCGCTGGGTCCACTGAATCAAAATGGTAACCAATTACTCACTGACCCAAACAGTCTGCATGTAGCTCAGCTAGGGAGGAGAGCAGGAAAGACAGAGAAAGAGTAGTGGCACACATGCAGAGTGACAGACACCGCCAGCGAAATAAAAGCACAAATCAGAGCGCAATAGACCGAGGAACCATGTGGCACAGGCCTTGCCCCCTTGGGCCACTGTGATCTCTCTCAAAGTCACTCTGTCAGCAACACAAGCTGTCCTCTTTCACCAGAATTCATGTCAGGCCACAGTGAAGGGTCAGGGTGTGCTCGCCAGTGGCTCTATTACCTGCGAATGACTCATGGATCACTGGTCAATAAAAAGGAAGCTCGACACAAAGGCATAGGTGGTGGCCTTCGCATCACAATAGCACCAGCTGCTTTGTTAAAAATACAAAAGCGCAGTTAGGTTTTAATTAAGTGTTGCCCCAGGTGAACAAAGAGGAGGATATTGGACAGGCAGTCATCTTTTGCGGCTTGCAAAGGGGGTGTGGTCTGGGATATGGGGTCTCAAATGAATGGTGTCAAATGAGTCATCCCTAGTAAGCAGGTGGGTGTTTGTAGTGCAGGACAGCCCAAGAAGAAATATTGCAGGTGAGTTTCTGTGTGAGTCACACAGTGCAGGTGCATGACACCGAAGGGTTATTTTTATGCTAATTTGGAGATTTTGGCTCAATAACAGATCGATGAACTTCGTGAAGTGTGAGTAATACAGGTGTCAAGCTTGACTCAAGGACAAGGCTTCGTTTTTTTTTTTCCAAGACAGCGTGTAGGGAAAGCATTTGTGACCTGCTGCTTTAAATCAGCTCGACTAAATTGCCGTGCTAATAGATTTTGATTTGCTGTCACCAGGTCCTGTAGCAGTAACTCACATGGGCGTTAAAGATCTTTGTAAAGTCTATTTTATGTTCGGAAACCTCCTGCCAAGTCTGCACATACAGAGAGATAGATTTTGATATAAATATTACTCCACAGATGAGTGCGGTCATTTCCAGCACCTTTCCTCATGTCCACCAAGTGGAACACTCCTCCTCACTCTTGAGTTGTACGCAGACTACAAATAAAGGTTCAGCAAATAACTTAATAGTTAACTGTTATTTAAACACACACAAGCACAAACACTGCATGAAATGCATTGACTATGGAGATTTTTTTGGGGGGGGGTGGTTAATGTTTTAGATTTAGTCAAATGGAGTTAATATTTTGTGGAAACATTTGTAGATTCCTTCTAAATAATACCAAGAGAGAAGTTAGCACAGGTGATCAGGACTCGGCACAGGTGTTTCCAATCAGTTTCCATTGAAAAACATCCAGATCCCACCTGGCAAACGTATGGCCGTTTTATGGTGTGTGTGTGTGTGTGTGTGTGTGTGTGTGTTTGTGTGTGTGTGTGTGTGTGTGTGTGTGTGTGTGTGTGTGTGTGTGTGTGTGTGTGTGTGTGTGTGTGTGTGAGAGAGAGAGAGAGAGAGAGAGAGAGAGAGAGAGAGAATGTGTGTGTAAGAGAGAGAGAACTGTGTGAAGTTTATGTTTTAGAACAGAGGTGTGTGAACATTTGACTGAAGCGTGTTTGAACCTTCAGAGAGGTTTCCAAAGTGCACCAAAGAACATTTGCGGCACATAATTTCCCTCTGTTGTCACACTGATGAGAAATAAATGCAGCACTTGTGTTTTTTTTGTCCTTTCTCATCAGATCATTGTGGTCAGCAGCTTCCACCCCACCCCAAACACTCATACCTTTGTAATGCCCTGACGGGAATGAGATCAAATCCGACATCTGACATGTCCTCTTTCCTGCACAGTTTCTGTGCATGTGGCTATTGTTCATCTGATTTTTGGCTTTTTGTCACAATAGGTGTGAAAATTGAATTTAAAGCAAGGACTGCCCATATTCTCTAAAAGCCTCGAGCATGTAAGTGCAATAAACTGGGTGCAAGCCTGGTGCTCATTCCTGCTGCACAAGGAGGCTCAGTGGCCTCTTGTGCCAGTGTGTTATTGCTTTTTTATGGTTACTGAGCTAACGAACACAATATGCAACAAAGCATCTAATTACGAGCAATAAATCATCGCGAAACCACGGGGAGAACAACAAAACCAAATCTCTGTCAAAGAAGATTAAAGGACTCATGTTGGTGTGTAAATATTTCTTTCAGTCAAAAAAGAAATAAAAACACTGTACAACATAAGCTTCCGTGATAAAGATCCTACTGCTATTGAAAACATGTTTTTCACTTCTTAAGCAGATATGTCACCATGGCAACACACACACACACTCAAGATCTGGAGCCAGCGTATAACCAGTTTAAACCAGTTTTTAAAAATGGTCACCCGCCCAACAAAATGTCTTTATCGTTCCATCAAACATCCCCAAGCTTAGAACAATTTAAATTGCCTGTCAGTCATTTCTGTGTGTGTGTGTGTGTGTGTGTGTGTGTGTGTGTGTGTGTGTGTACGACATTGCAATCACAAAAGTCTGATTACACCAGTGAAGTTTTATTTCCTATCTGACAAAACCAAAAGCAAACTTGAGAAATTTAGACATTTCAGTCAACATCTAAATAAAAATGTAAGATGTAAACACAAAGTTTGACTGTAGCAATGATGAGGTTATCTGTTTCCCATGGGAACACACAGCATACCTTTACCTTGTGTCTTTGGCTTTCCCACCCAATGCAAAGTCAACTGCTTGGATAAACTACTTATTTAATTACTTAGTTTAATTACTTATATAAATTATTGTTTTCTTACATTAAGCTGTTTGGCTACTTTGCATTTGCTGGCGCACTACTCTGGTCTTCCAGGAAGTGTTTCGTATTTCTTCAGGGCAGAACACCGCAAGGACAGGTTTAACTGCCAGAGCAGAGTAATCAAACATCTAACAAGACTAGGCCCGTCAAATGAGAAACATTGGCATGCAACGCTCATCACTCATGAGTGCCTCACGTTTGTCAAGAGGCCCCAGTCTGAAACTCAAACAGGAGGAAGTGGTATTTGCTATGATAATGCAAAGTTATTGCACCAACAAAAGACAGAAGCAGCTGACTTGGTCTTCTTCTGAGGCGGGATGACTTGATGAAAGGCATCGTCGTCAGGAGACTTAGGCTCCATATGTAAATATCAGCTAGGTTGTTCACGTCTGCTCCATGTTTGCGATCATGGGTTCACGCTTTCATTGTCAATGACGAACACTGCAGTGTTCAGATCATGGAAATATCACACATTTTTTTCTGTCACAGCCTCCACCTTCTCGTCCGAAATTTGGCCCACATAAACCCTTGCCTTCATACCCAACACGAAGGTGCAATTCTGAGCAAAGTGTGTAAAGATGAAAATACCTCTGCTAAAAAAACAAACAAACAAATAAACAATAGAATGGATTTAGTTCTATTACCTTCTTTACAGCACAGGCAACACTGGTGACATGATTCATAGAGGTGGCCCTTTCGATTTTATGTTGAGGTTAATCTAATTACAAGCCTATGCTAATCGAAAGATCACTTTACCTGTACCTAAGAGCCCTTGGGCCTTAATAGGGCAATACGTCAAGCTAAAGGGGTCATAAGTCAAAATGAGGGCGCTTGGGTCAAACTAAGGATCACTCGATCTGACCAAAAGGCTGCTGTATTACACTACTGCGAAGGATTCAATGTGTCCCACGGGATACCCAGTTATACACAGTTATGTAGGTTCACACTTCACGTCACCACAGCCTGAAGGCTCGCCATGAGATCTGCAAAGAACATGCAATTTTATTATTCATGTATCTTCTGCTTCAGTTTGTTAAAGGTGCACTGCAGCAACATTCCATAGCAAAGTGCTTCCAGTAGCTCTGAAAGCAGCAGCTTTGTAGACGCCACTGTACATGAAACACACAAGACCCTTGATGAGACGAGACAGCATAATCTGTCTGGAGCCTCCAAAAGCAGCTGCAACACAGGTAGATCTTTAAAGATAGATCCCTATCTAAGCTACTTTTTCTGACTCGTGCAAACTGTTGATGATAAAGACATGCCTGAGTCAGAATGTATTTATGGTGATCAGTGAATTTACCCACCACACAGAAGCGTGAGCAGGTGGTGTAGGCAGAGGACCTGCAAAGAAGAAACTGTTGCTTTGAAACCAGATTCTTCAGTAGTTAAGTTTAGAAAAGATCCCCAAACAGCAGCAGTCACCATTTTGCCACAGCACTATAAATATTAGCCTGGTTTTAGGTGGCTTTTGTAAATTAGGTTTCATAAATGTCTTCTTGAAGGCAGATTTCTGTACTGACTTGGTAAACAAAGATTCATGGTTAATTGTTCAAACATTCCAAAGAACATGATCCCAGACTGCAGATATGAGACAGCCAGGTTGTCCTTGAACATTTATTCAGCCAAACACTGTCACAAACGGAACCCTATAGCTTGGTTTTAGTTTGAGAATACCAAATAGAATGTCAGCGATTCCACATCATCTACAAAACATTTCTCTAAAAAAATGCAAAAAGCCTGCATTACAGCAAAACTGCAACCCAGCGCACTGCACTGAAAAAGCCATTTTCTACGAGTGGCTTTTCCAGGATTGATGTGAACAGAATAACAGAAAAGAATAAGTATACCAGACCTGGGGACGAGCAACTTATTTTATATTGTTTAGGAGCACTGATCCAGAGTGTGTGAGACACACTCCGGGGGGTATGATACGCGCGCACGCACGCACGCACGCACACACACACGTACGAACGCATACACATTATTCTCACTTGCCAAAGCATGGGGGAAGGTGAATCCAGGCAGCCAGATGTCATCATATGACAGCGTTTTGCTCCTTTGGCTTCATGAGAAAGGTGTTGCACAGGTGACGATGACTGATTGTGGCGTGAGAGGTACTCGGAGTGGGAGCAGAGGAGGATATGGCCGCGGATTCACTGCAGTGCCATCATCGCTTCAGGTCCAAACAAAGCCAAGAATGCATCCTTTCCTGAATTGCAGCAGAAATATAAGAAAGGGACACACAGCTGCATATAGTCATTAACTAAAAAAAATATATATTTGAGGAAAAAGAAAATTCTGCTAAAGACGATATCCAAAGTGTCTGTAAGCTGTGTGTAGAGAGCTTAAATTGCAAAGCACAACTCAACAGTGGATGAGATACAAAGCTAACAGTCTGCAGCTTGCTAAATCAAACCATCGCTGAGAATATTGATATGAACTTCCAGTTCATATATTACATGAGTCCCTGTCCAGCAATAGCAGACTCTGGCTTTTTGAAGAGTGAGTCAGAGGTGAGTCAACAATATTGCACTGTGTACTCTAGAGGGGCACCCCAATACTTCATCTTATCCCAGGCACTGTAATAACCCTAAAGTGCTTTTTCACATCACATTCATCACATTTTATCTGGTGCAAAAGTACTCTAAAGTGTACCACTTATTTGCATTTCACTCCACTTAATCATCCAGTACAATTTGGAGGGCATATCACCCCGGTCTGTCCACTGGATAGGCACTCCAGAGGGTCAATCGGCATGTTCTGATAGACACCCTTGAGGGGTGTATCAAAACATTTGCTCAACTGAAAAAGCAACCCCAGATGGCATTTTATTCAGTTATAAAAAGGGGGCACTTGACGGCCATCCAGCCTTTGATTAGACACCATCCTGACCTCAAAATATATTCACATCCTTTTCCCTTTTTTCTATTTTTAAACTGGTATCTGAGCGGCAGTTGGCCGATGCATTCTCTGTCCCTTTTTTCATATATGAAGGTAACACAGAGGTAGCATTCCACTCATTACTGATGGAACCCAGGGAGAAAGACATCAAATCCAGTGATGGATGTGGCTCTTTACTCTTTTTTTTTTCATTTTTTTGGCACCGAGTGTGATGATGATGAAAATGGGACACGTTTATTTGAACAGTTGCCAACACGATGGCTCCTCTGTGAGAGGCACCCTACTTTTCAATTTGATTTGATGATGGTGTGCATGGAGATAAAATGTTAAACCAGCCCGAAGCGACTGGCTCTCTATCTTAGTCTACAACGGGGAAATGGAATGGAAAAAAACAAAAAAGACAACATTAATAAACTTTTTTTCATTAAGCAGTTCTCCAAAATAAAACACGATCTGCGTCAGGGGTGAAAAATCAACAGTGGGTGTGCACAAACTGGGTCGTAGCTATGTTAATTTAGTAACATTATTTGTTGCTGTTATTAGCAAACCAGGATAGTTCCTACAAATAGCCGCCTTTGCTGTACAGCCTCAGCAAACACCATGTTGGATCAACATTCACCAACAGTTTTAAACACGTTCCTCCACTCCACTTGCGTTTACTTCAGCGCTGTTATTGCAATCCAAGGTGTTCCTCTTAGTTTGTCCACCCACCATCTGTTCCCCCTTCTGCTATCTCGCCACAATATACAGGGCTTTGCATAAAGTGTGAGATGAAATTTGTTTTTAAAATTATTTGCTTTTACAGGGTGCCCATTTATTTTACCCAAGGCTTCTGCATGAAGCATGGCGACATCTTGACGATTTAATTTCACTCGTACACAAAAGCTGCAAGAAAACCCAGGAAAATTGCATATAATTTAACATCCAATGCCTCCGTTGCTATGATGGCTTCATCAAAACTCCAAATGGCCTGATAATCCATAATAACTATTCTTTTTTTTTTTTTTGTCTGTTTCATTTTCTTAAAAAAGTATGTGAAAAAGCATCACTGTGGGCAAACTGGAGAGAACACATGCACATGGAGAGCCTATAGAGATAAACAATGGTTTTTATTAGCTGGAAAGACATTGAAATAAAGGATGATATCTAATAATATATTAAATAATTACTATCATTGTTTGTTCTTTTAAATGCCGGTGTTGGTTCTAACGGTTGAACTTATTTTATTTTATTTGCTTTGGAAATCCCATATCCTTTAGGGGGGCTCCATAACTGGGTCAGTAACTGGTGAGGTCAAGCTTAAAACTTGAACTCCCCCTGTTCTGCACCATATGGGAGTTCAATTTACATTAATCCTGTGTCAAACCCCACACAGCTTTAAGCAGAAGGAAACTGAAACGGGGAGATATTTAAATGAAAGTGATTTCTAGCTGTGGGATTTACATGTGGGGTTACAATCTCAAACTATGAACTGCGTTTCATTTTGGCTTTTATTAAGAGAAGTCAGAGGGGTAAGTACAGATTTGCAACAATGGGTTGCTCTCTATTGTCTCAGTCAAGGACGCAACCCAACTTGAACTGCTGTCAGATCCATGACTGAAGGCTTACTATAAATATTCAAGCTGACTGAAATGGCTGGACAGTTGACCATCTTATTCCAGTTATGTGTTCGGATGACTTGCGTCATAGGCGTACGCCATAGCAATATTTTCGTCTTTAATCTCAGCGGTGCATTCAGGCTATTTAAAGGCCATCAACGGTTGATTTCTCCCCTTTCTTTATTGTAGAAAACTTCAATAGGAGGAGCTTTTGTATAACTGTTTCACGGCTTTTTCCTTCTTAAATAAAGAGCGAAGTTATTAACAGCGAAATTTGACGTTTTGAACTTCAAGATAAAACCTTAATTCTATACCGTTCCATAAAACTTTGAATTGTGAACAAATTGTTGACACATTGAACATAAATGCGTTTTAATGAACAACTACAATGCAAATAGACTGGCTTTATATCGATACTGCGGTGATAACTCCCTGAAATCAGAAGACTTTTAGCGTTAGTGTTTTATTTTGGAAGTTCAGACCGGAAGCATCTTTAAATAAAATGCTGGTCTTGACGCAGTTTCGCGTCCCGTCGTCCACCTCTACAGCATGCAAATTGCTCTGTGAGACCAACCTATGGTAGATTGATTAACTACACAGAGTGCGTGGCGCGGCACTTGAGCTGGACGCGGAGCGGTTTGAGCCTCCACATTTTCTCTGTGGACTATGACGAGTGATAACAGTTTTTTTTAAATTAACTACAGTTTACTTTACCTTCAACACTAAACTTATCTTTTTTAAAAAGAAAAAAAAATATATATATATATATATTTACCGGAAGGTTGCGCGAGGAGCGCTTTATTCCTTCTCACCCCGGGAGCGGAATGAAATCTCTCCCGACAGCTCTCTCCGCTGCGGAATAATCAGCTGATTGCTGTGTCGGAGCACAGAAAGACTGCGGAGCCCGGACTGCCGCTGACGGACCCTGTGAAGTTTTCTATGGTGGACCGAGGAGAAAGTGTTGTTACCTCCGCTCCTCGCCGCGACGGCTCCTCGTACCTTCTGATGGGTAGAGAGCGGTGACACTTGGGACAACTGTTCTCATCAATTTCAGCCGGTAAGTCAGGTCATTTGTGGTAATTAGTCTGGGTATTTCTTTTTAAATACGTTCTAATGTATTTATTTATTACATATATTTTTTGCCTCTCCCCTCTAATTTAAATCCTACCTGAAAGGTCGAAATTTCCAGGAATCCAGGTGTCCATTCAGGGCATGTCAGAACTAGCTAAAGTATGCATTTTAGCACTTTCAGCCCTGCTTTGGGACATTAATATATAGCAATATTACAGTGCATTGGGACGGAGAAAGATGTATAAATGTGCCTGCACATAGATTAACGAGAAAGCGGTGAGTTTTCCCAGCGCCGTGGGTCCTCCATTATTCCGGTCCACCTGGCTGCCTGCCATCCTTTACTGTATCCCACGGCTGTGTGGGCTTGCGGTGCTTCAAAACGAGCAGAAAGCACACACCCCAAACTCCAACACAGTTGGTTTTATTTCATTTTAAATAACGCGATCTGCCTGTAAACAGCCAGGATAATTACAGCGCCAATTAGTGTTTGTCGTCGCAGGTGTGGCGGTGGTCATGGTGACGGTGGGGTGTCCTGCATCACGACTTCCACACAGGCCAATCAGAGAGGAGGGGCAGCCGCTGTCGTACAGTCGTAATAAATATGGTTTTAAACTTAGCCAGCTTTGGATTTATTAACATCCTCCCATTATTTTATCTGTTTCATTATTTTAAATCGGGCATAAATACTGTTGGTTTATTTCACCGGTTTGTACCACATTACTCCATCTTTCAGGGGAGGATGTATTCCTATGGAAGTACATCTTCGTGAGCAGAGGAGTGTAATGAGCATACAGTTGCAAATTTAATGCGTATCCTAGTTCTGTGCATGGATGAATGAACGGTTGATAGTTGCAGAGCTTTGTTGCATCTATGTATGGGTGTCCCTTTTGAGTAAATTCTCCACAGTTATACAGACAGTTTGACCAGGGCAATTAGATAGATGTATTTAAACCATGTGAAACCATATGAAGCACATGTGTTGGGCTACTTGTTAAGGACAGACAGAGCCTGCAGACATTTCGGAGATCCTTGGTTTCTCTGAGATAAAGTTAGCCGCATTGTTTCACAGAATATTGAATTGGTCAAAAAAAGATTATGAAGGAGCAAAGGAGTTGAACTATCATGCCTTTCAGTGGGCGAACGTCATAACTATGTATTTCTCGAGAACTGTGGTGTAGGGCTGCGAGCACCTCCAGAAACTGCGCAGATATGTGGGTGTAGTGTTGCTGACCCTGTAGGGCAGACCACATCACTTCCAATACAGAGGAAAAGGGGACAAGTTCTGCTGTAATTGGTGCCTGGGAACACTGCAGGGCGCTCCAGGAAGTCAGCGCTCGCTCAGAAAGTTTGTAGCCGCTCACAAACAACGTGCGCGGCTGTGCCAGGGACACACACTCGCACACATGCGCGTTGGAGCAGTGGAGTGCAGGGAACTATAATCTGCTATCCCATGTCAGCATGGAATGAAATGACCCCTGGGTGGACACAAGTCTCGCCATTGCGTACTGGTTTCGGTCTCCATTTCCATCCCTTTCTTTCAGCCCTCGAGCATAAGCAGTCTGAATTTATTTTTTTCTTTTTTAAGTATTAGTCAAAGTTCAAAAATGTTGGTAGGTGACCTCCAAGTGAGAAGGAGGAGAAAAATACATCATTTTTCTGCACTGCAAGGATAGGCTATTTATGTAAGAGGCGTTGTGCTGCATTAAGATGCGAGAATGTGGATAAATATGTTCTGTGTGATTTATACACAATTGCCACAGAACTTATTTTGAATGATCAAAAAAGTATAATTTACAGACTTGTTATTACATTTTGGTAAAAATAGGGTAAAATTACCAGGAATTAGATTAATGTAATGAATTTATTGGACCAGGCTCGGTGAATGATTTCCCCATCAGACCTGATTTAGTTGTATCCATGCATGGATAGTGTCAGAGGTGAGATCGTGGGTGTCTTTGTAGAGCAGATGTCTCTACGCAGTTGAAGGTAGGGATATTACTCCCTGATATCTCCCCGCTGTCATAGGAATTTCAGATGTTGCTGTTCTGAGATGCAGTCTCGACTCTCAAAGCCCCTGATATATGTTCCCATCAGCGTATACAGGAGTAATTTGGCATTACCAAACACTGCGATGAGGCTGTAAGAGTCTTGTCAAGTGCACCCTGGAGCTTTTAGGTAGCAACAACAGTTCTGAGCTAGCTGCTGTGTTTCTCATAACACATCTTTATAATTGCCTGATGTTGGATCTCCATCCGGGGTGGTGTTATGGCACCTTAGTGTTGATTGTGAATGTAAAGTGAGGGGCAAATAAACAGCCTCATCGGTGATGTTGAAATAACCGTACGATGTTTGTAGATCAATATTTGGAGCAAAAGCCCAAAGCAACTAGTTATTTAGGATACTGTTGCTGAACATTAATTTAAAGTGAAAAACTACAGAGATAAACACAAAAAATGATTTGGATGTCTTCCTGTGCAGGCCCCTCTGACAACTGCTACATATCCATAGTACTAAATGTGGAAAAGGGCTTAAAAAAAAAGAAAAGAAAGGAAAACCTGCAGTATTGAATGCATATGAATGGCATTGTGATGAAATATGCAGTGAGCTGGTTATTTAGGACAACACACTATACACCTCACTGAGTTTGCATATGCTTCAGTTTCTTCGGTTGAATCAGCGCCGTGTGATACTGTATATGCGCAGTTCGCCTGCCACATGTGTGCCTTATGGTGTTTTCTGTACATCTAATGTGGTTTCTTTTAAGATTCCAGGCATTTAAAATTTTCCAGCCACATGTGATATACCCAAACAAGTGAGGCGTGGAGGGAAATAGCTTTTAAAACTTTTTCTTTTTTTGCAGGTTTAAACAGGAACTCTTTGCTTTCTTGCTTCCTTAATCACCTGCTGGAGTATTCCGACTTAATTGGTCTCAAAAGGTATCATCAGAGGGACACGAGAGCTTGGCTCAAGTCTCTGTAGCTGTCAGAGGTGACTCAGTTGTTCTACATAAAACAACATTTTTTCTCACAGTTAAACAAAATGCCTTAAAAATCTGTCTTTTAGTTGTTTCCTTATAAAGCCCATTTTAAGGAAAATTGCCCGAAGCATGTTTTTTCATGTTTCGAGTCACACTGTTGAATTTCTTGCCGAAATATAAGCAGGGGTAATATCTGATGAGAATAAATAAAGGCAGTCTACCTATGATGAATTGTTTGTGGATTATAGGCTAATCTTCACAAGACCGTATACAGAGTTGAAAATGATTGGTCTTTTCTTACTGGCTTGAGCATTTGAAGCAAAAGGTTGAGAGAGAGAGAGAGAGAGAGAGAGAGAGAGAGAGAGAGAGAGAGAGAGAGAGAGAGAGAGAG
>BJFM01001940.1:40649-58718 GCA_016586285.1 Arothron firmamentum | reverse complement strand
CCGCGCCCACACCACCACTACCACCACCACCCCCTCCAGCTGCATCCAAATCACACTCTGATATTATTATTCCCTTTCTGGTCGATTTTCAAACGCCTTTCACAGGAATCTACCTGCGTGTGTGTGCCGGAGCCGCACGTGACCCCTCAGAGGGAGGAAAGAGCCGGTTTGCGCTCTTGAAGGGTGTATTGTGAGAGACAGAAAAGCTGAATGGCAAGGTGCGCCATGCCCAGTCCCTCCATCTGAATGGCTCCTTATCTTGGTTTACATACTCAGGGTGGAGAGGTTTTTAGGTGCTTTTGATGTGAAACATCTGTGTGTGATATGGGGGCATATCGGGGACGGGGGAGGGGAAAGTGGGCGTCTCTGCACCTGCTTTGGTACACTGCTCACAATGGCCATTATTCCCGCTGCGGCTGCCGGTGTTGTCTGTGCCGTCACGTACTGTCAGGATAAATGCTACACGCTGCCTCCGCCGCATGACTGCGCACTATGACAAAGCCAAGGCTGTCATTGGTCGGGCTGGACCACCTGGTGCAGTTTTGGGTTGACCGGACGTTAAGCGGAGAGACACTTTGCTCCTCTGTTGTGACTCCGCTTCGTTTGAGAGCGCGAAGGCTTCGGTTCACAGCACCCAAACCCACCACGACGCGACCGTTGGGTCTTTTTCTGCAGTTTAATCCTTCGGCCGGTTGATGGCGCCTGTCCCAGCGGTCTTCCCGCCTCACCAGCCTGGCACACACCTGCAGCTGACTCTGCACGAACTTAGACCCGAAGAGCAAACCGGAGAACCCACAACCCTCCAGGCCACACCGGTAACCACAGCAACACTGCCACAATTTCTGCATTTTTAGAATGTTTGTAGATATTAAAGGCGTTGCTTTCAGTATGTCCACCAAGCAAATAATCAGCACAAACCCACCATAATCGGCTTTTGGATCAATTATTGTAACATTTTGATAGATGAACAGATTGTCTTCAACGATGCAACGATGTCGCGACAGCAGAGATGTAAAGAGTCAAAGGTTTCCGCTTGCAGTGGGAACGCTGCTGCCTTGGTTGACCTTTTTTTTTTTTTTAACGTGCAGGCAGGAATAATGCGGCCTGTATTCTCAGGGGGCAAACGGGGGAGGGCGCAGGACACAATAGCACTGGAGGATTTGAGGGGGATTGACACAAAACAAACGAGGTGATTTCCCTGGGAGCCGGAGGAGGGATATATATCTGCGCAGAGCTGCACGCCGACAAGTGCCGGGTCCCCGGGGAGGACAAATAGAGACGTTACTGTTCCGCGGGGAAGCCGATGGCTCCCTCCTCCATGTTGCTAAACATCAGAGGAGGCTGCTGAGACCCAAACGCTTGTTCACATCTGTTTTTCTAAAAATGCAACATCTACATGAATTCAACAAGTCCGAAGTCGTGTTTTCACCTTTCGCCTTCATTTTGGTTTAACAGGTATTTGTTGCAAGTTAGGATTTCCACAGAAACAGTCTTGGAGCATCCGGCGCCTCTGCGCACCTGAGCTGGTAGCTGGTTCCGGCTGCATGGCCCGATGCGTGTGAGGTCCCTCAGCAGCGCAGCCAGGCCTCCCAGGTGGAGCGCTGGACACGCCCAGCTCCATCACAAACAAAGCCCTCTGACTCCGGCAGCTCCCGGGAGAATGTCGCTCTGTTCCTTCATCCCATTTTCTTGCAAAACAAATGATTTTGTGCGGCCGATGAATGTGGAACAGGAGACGTCTGTGTGATCCACAGACAATCAGACGAAGGTTCCCGCCTGTTGTTGCATCGCCTTCGTCTTGGCAATGCTCGTCTTCAGACATATTTTCATTGTTGTGTTTCTTTTCTTCCTGTCAATTTTGTAAATCTGTATTCTCCTTCTTCCTGGAACAGATAGCACCTGATTCCTTTTGTGTAGCAACTTTCTTTTCTGTCAGTTTGGTGCTACAAGTTAATGTTGTTTTTTTTCTGCGTCACATCATAAAAACACATGTCAGGTTTTGAATTTCATTTTGAATGAGGAGATCAGAAAGACTTGACGACTATGTTCAGGAAGCACCAGCACAGCTTGTTCTTAAATTAAACTGTTTTGCTCCTTTTACCTGGATACAACAAATTAGTCATATTTACTCTTGGATTCTGATATTTCTTTTCACACTCAGGTAGGAACAACATTTTAAATGTGTATCAGCTTAATTTGATTAGGATTAGTTCAAAGTGAGTTCTTGTGACAATTATGAAAGTCTCGTTAAAGTCTTAATTTTGCGTTAATTTTCAAAACTATTCTCGATCGGAATCAACCCACGCTTTAATCATTTTAATCACAATAATTTGTAATAGAAATCCGACATTTGATCACATTATCTGCAGAACGTTACAGGTTATGATAGTAGCCAGTACGGTGAAAGTGGAGGACAAAGAACAAACGACTCCATTCACACAGAAAGTTTATTTATTTGACAGTAAAATTCTCTTCACAGTCAGCGCAAACACATGTAGAATCAATCGACTGTTGGGAAATTAATAGAAACATTTTTTCTGACTAGAACTGAGATATGAGAGGAAAACAGCCATCAAAGAAAAAGGGATTAATTAGGTTTTAGAGAGGGAAAGCCAGGCGCTGCCCCCTAACAGGCTGGGGGGCTTCATGAGACCATTGCGAAGAATGATGTCATTTCAGATGAAACAAAGTGCTACAGTTCAACTCCACAAAGACACTTTGGGATTATTGGTGTGGAAATCATGATGAAAGTGCAGATTAAAGCTTTTGTTCACTGATTTTCTATCACTAAAGCTTGAGGGGTTCAGCAGGCCTTCAATCTCTTTCTGTTTACAAAGGCTCCTCCTCCTCCTCCTCCTCATCATCATTATTATTATTATTATTATTATTATTATTATTATTATTATTATTATTATTAGTAGTAGTAGTAGTAGTAGTAGTAGTAGTAGTAGTAGTAGTAGTAGTAGTAGTAGTAGTAGTAGTAGTAGTAGTCGTAGTAGTAGTAGTAGTAGTCGTAGTAGTAGTAGTAATTTTCTTGTGCAGATGTGATTTGCATGTTAAAATTTCTCATCATTTATTTACCTTTGGGTTGCTGTTAAATTTCATTTTTACGTTGATTATTAGTTGGTTCCTTTAACTTCAGAGTTAAACATATTTACGCTTAGTCCGTCACCACTGGGAGGTGTCTGGGACTGGTTTCTTGCACACCGCAGTGACATCACGTAGCAGCCGAGCATCAGAGTCACGGTCCCATGCAGGGGGGTGTCCTGCTGCAGGCCCACAGGCCTGCCGAAGCCTCCAGGGCACCAGCCTGCTGAGAGCACAGTGTCGTTACAGCTCCCACAAACGCGTGGAGGCTCCTCATTTGGCCAAATGATCACCGAGCTCCAAAGAAGCGACGAGATGTTGAAGCCCACAGAGAGCTGGAAGGCTCTGAGGAGGTAGTCAAACATTTGCAAAGCTAAGAGTTCCACTAAAAAAAACCTCGGGAATTCTCCATGATCCCTGGAAACATTACTGCGACAGGAAAAAGAGGAGGTGTATTGGTTCGACCAACCCTGGAGTTTCTCTGAGCAAGGCACAAGAGCTCAAACCGCAGCTGCTTCTTCACAATGAGGATGTGTCTGAGTGCTTTGAGCATGTGAGATCATCAGTCAGCAGCGTGGAGATGTTATATCAGGATCAAAGACATCCTGCTTGGTTCATTCAGATGGACTTAACAACGTAAAAAGCGAGAAGGATCTGGTGAAGAATAAAAGCTGCGTTGTGGACAAAAGGACAACAACTGTGGATGACGTTCCTGGAAAGTTTGGACCAGGAGACCAAGCTGGAATTCTCCTGAACGATATCTTCATAATTTCTTTAACCATCAGGGTACTTGGATAACAGTTAAACCACATGACATACATATAAACCAGCAGACCTGTGATGACAATGCTGGTAAACGGTGACGTTAGCAGTGATTTCATGGTTCTTGCATTCTCTTGTGAAACGTCATCGACGGCCGCACAAGTTCCAAATGGAGGTTCGGAACCTGCCAAGTACACCATAAGTGCGCTCCCAGAAGTGTACTTGCTCCGCCTGTTTTGTCAAGTATGCATGAGACTTGACTTGTGTGGACTTGGGACATATAGGTATCCCACAATGCATTTCAACTCAGCCAGCAGCAACAACACCAGCAGCAACAGTGGAAAGTTCACGGGGCGGGCCTCAAAGTATGTACTCTGGAAGTTCACAAAATCAATGAATTGCATATTTAGAATTGAGAAAGACTGGTCTTATTTGCACTTTGATGTTAACCTCAGGCCTTTGTGGTTAACTGTGAGTACAGGAAAAAGCGTTCCTGACCAGAGACCTGTTGGCAACGATAATGATCTCAAATTAAAGATGGTAGACAAGGATCATCCTTCAACTGAAAAAACAATAGGAACCGAAGCACTGTGATAATGTGCTAGTGGTAGGTTCTAAAATACTGTTTATACTCAATTTTGCCAAAACTAGTCTGAACTGTTTCAGACTTATCAGGTCTGTTACGCGCTCCTCGGCCTGCTGGTGGTGCTATGCGGCTGCCTGATCTGGTGTCTGTCTGGTTCCGGCTCAGGTGGAGATGATTGCTGCCTGATTGGGGCAGTATTTAAGGGGAAGCTGAGTTGCTTAGTAGTTTTCTTTCCTTTTAGGGGTTAGTTTCTGTCCTTTTAGGGTAGAGGGAAGATCCCAGATCCTACGGCCACCTGTGGGCAGGTATGGAGCTCCTCCCTTCTGTTTGTTTGGTTTGGCTGGACCATCAGACCCTTTTTGTGTGTCCGATTAGGATGTTTTGAGTTTGCTTGGGAAAATAATTGAATGAAATGGCTACGTGAGCCTGTGAGAACTGTGAAAAGTCATCGTGTGATTATGCTCGACCTCTTTTGCGAGCCACTCAAATAAGGAGTTCAGATCTTTAAAAGACAGACAGCTCCAGGACAATGACAAGGAGAAGAACTTTCAAATTCCAAGATGAATTTGAAAGTTCGTTTGGCCAATTATCCCTATCAGTGCAAAGTACACATCTATCCTTTGGCAGCATGGTGTACTTTTGTGTTAGTTATTTTCTGATTATTCAGCTATTTTGCCCTTTCTTTATTGTCTCAGTTAAAAAAAAAAAAAAAACTTTCAAAGAAATCCCTTTGAAAGAGAATCGAGACATTTTGCATCATCCATCTTTCCACATGGAGTCTGAGAGACAGGCAGCTGCAGCAGTGTATCCTCTTCATATCACACCATTACCTCCATATTTGATCAAAAGCCTGCTGGGAGGAGAGCAGGCAGAGACCGCTAAAGCATAAACTAGTGCAACACCACAAAGAATAAGAAGGAAAAGGAAAACCAACCGGCTCGCTGCGCCTCCTCTTCACCGTAATGGTGCTCAACCCCCAACATGGCTGCTGTAAGACAACCAGAACCAGAATATAAAAAAAAAACATCTATTAGGCTAGTAATTGCTGCTCGATTAGCAGACGCGCTGGTTGGCATGGCTCTGGATTTTTCTGCAGAGTTTGGAAGAAATACACCTACTGGTGCCTCCTGATACAATAGAGCTGCCTGGGCGGCCATACATCCTACATGTCTTACCCTCTCTTTTTCTCTCTCCTCCCACCCCCGTGGGTCTCTCCCTCTATCAATCCTTCCCCCTCCTCTGCCTGTCTGGACTGGGACCAGCTGGCTTCATTAGAGGCCTCCTCCATTCCACATTGCCTGGTTTTGTCTGTTGCACATTTTTCGACTGTTTTATGTGAAGCGCTGTCCATCCCTGGACCCTCACACATATTTTCTTGGCATTTCTGCAGCCATGCAACTGGCTTCTAATAAAACAATCCATGTGTCCATTGTACAGCTTTCCCCCTCTCTCTCTTTTTTTTTAAATTAATCTTTGTGTCTGCTGCCTCTTTTTTGGGATCCAATTGTTTGCAGTCGCTGGGAGGAAATGAATTTTCTGCTTTGTAAGAACTGTTCTGTCGAAGCTTGAAAGAATTTCCAAAGTCAAACACAAACCGTTCCGTGTGGAAAGGACAGAGTTCAATATCACTGAACGTTTCTTCAGGAAGAAATCTACTTTAATGAACTTCTTTAATGCTGAATTGACAGGGAGTCTCTCCAAAGCCCCACTCTGACGGAGGAGTCGTGGGGTATTTTCTGTGTTTGCGTTCATGTGAGCTGCTCTGTGGGATGGCGTTCTTCCTTGATACAACAGTGACTTACTCACCCTGCATTTCCAGTTTGTCCTTATTTGGTTTGGAAGGATAACGGTGCTGGTGACAAGGCTGCAGATGGGTCTGTTGATATTTTCCTTCGAGGGTAAAGTTGACTGGCAGATGGAAGGGAATGGTGCAGTGGGCAGAGAGCAGCTCGGGCTGAGGCGTCCTCTCGTGAGCCAACGCCATCATTTCACTGCATTTCTACACCTGAAGTTAAACGGGCGGGGCTGAAGAGAAGCCAGGCGCACTCGGGTACAAATAAGCGAAACTCTGATGCCGTTACTGCTGCCATGAAAGCAAAGCTCAAACATCTGCATGACCCTGGAGAAGCTGAGCTTGTGGCACCAGCCAGAAGACTTTCAGTGTGTTTGATTGTCTTTGCTGCTGGCGTTTCCGCACTGGAGCCATTCTGGACTTCCAACACTGATATGATGGCTAATCTGCTCAATAAATATCAATAAAACACCTGTTCATAGATGGAAGAACCAAGAAGTTAGCGGTTGGATAATTTAAACTGCTGATTCCATGAAATCTTATATAATTTAAACAAAGTTGTACCAATAATAATAGAACATGTGTATAATTTTCAGAGGATCAAGTATCACAGTCGAAAAACTAAAAGTTTAGATGCAACACATGGGCAAAAGGGAAGAAAATACACATCATTATCCCAAAGATGTCTGGGGTCAGAGACCCTGACTTCCTTTTTTTAACTTAAGGTTTTATCTAAAATATTGGGCAGAGCCTTGGTGAAGCTACCTCTGGTTGGCAGTGCTTCTTGCATGAGGCTGCCAGGGGGGAAAAAATGAATCTGATGCTTTATTTATGGTGTGTCATCATTTATTTATTTGATTATTTTGTAAATTATTTATCTATTGAATTATTAATTCTTCTTCATGACTTCCCTGTGCATTATTCATGACTTAATTTGAGATGATTGCATCATTGTTGTAGCGTTGGGTCACGTTTTTGCATCAGCTCAGACGAGGATATTAAAGGCGCCTGTGTGGCCATTTTTCACTGAAGTGGAGAAACCTGAAAAATAATCCTGAGAGCCTGCTGTTAACAGCCCAGCAGCGAGGGGAGAAAAGACTGAAACCCGCTTTGATTGATTGCAGCAGGTGACGGGAGGTGAACGCTGTAAATGACAGACATTTCTGAGAAGGAAGGTTCCAGGAGAGTGTAAAGACGGAGCTGTAACAGGTCCCGTCCACAGACATTACAGGAATTATTCTTGGTGGAATATATTTTTTGCTGTAAGGCGGAAATATGCAGCTTTGTTTGATGTCTCCGTAAAACTGATGGTTAGAGTTCTGCAGATGTTTGCATTTCATGCATTCATGTATTAGTTACTTTAATAAATAAGCTATATTGATTATAACAGCCGGCCTTGACTTCAAAGACCCAGAAGAAAAGCATCAACCACAATAAAAACACACAAGATCCTGATGAATTAACACTTTGTTTGCTTTACGCTGGTTTATGTACGTACTGTAGCATCTAATTTGTGTGTGCCATGTGGAGCTAAATAGAATAGAATATACATTTAATAACCTTAACAAGAACCATGGGACAAGCACACCTGATCAATAAGGCCTGAATTCAAGGCCCTCTCCTTAATTCAAGGGAAGGATACTGGAGGCAAAGAGGGTTCTAGTCGGCCCTCTTCAGACTGCTTACAGGGCAGGCAGCAGTGTTCATGGGCCAGAGGTCACCCGCCTGAACTTGGTTCGGGGTCATCTTGAGTGTGCAAAGCAGCTTTTTATCCCCCCAGAAAGAAGGTTTTAGAAATAGAATGAAGCATAAATATGAACACGCTGTTTTTCTGTACATCCATTAAATCTTTACTTTGATATATTTTTATGGAAATCTGTAATCTGCATTCATTGCAATATTACGCATGCACGACATCCTGAATAGCTTTTATACACGAGGATTTAAATCCACAGCTGAGGCAGAAGGGATAAAGTCATCTGATACGTAATGTTGGGTGACATTAAAACAAAAATGCGGTAACTTTTCACATCCTCTCTGCGTCTCTATTAGATGCTTTTAATCCCGGCGTCGAGCATATTAAATCCATTTTGAGTCATTGTTGTGGCGAGCATCTGCTGAAGGCTCCCAAAATGGAGAAATAAGAATGTGTGCTCTTCAGATAGAAATCAATTTCCTTGCTTCTTAAGTAAATGTAAATAAAATGTTTGCTGCTGCGTCGCATTATCAATCACTTCTTGAATAGTGTTCCGTGTGACGCCCCGAACACTGATAACATAATCTCTGTATCAAAGAATACACACATCCTCTGGAAGCTTGCGGGTTTTAAATGCAGTGTTTCACTGCAGGAATTATTGACACTTCAATTCATATCAGCCGACATCTCCTAAGCGCTTCATGCCAGATCAGGACTGCCATGTTATCTGAATTGGAAATGGGAAACTAAAGGAAGCTGTCATGTTGCATTCAGAGGAAGGAGGTGTGTGCATCAGGGTGTGATGCATGTGCTGCGCAGATAACAATCCCACAGTGGTACACTGGTACAGCACCAATATCGCTCTTCATCGCTGCTGAGCCGCCACCACCTCTGTGACACAGACAGTGAATGTTTCCACGTAGCCCGACTCAAAGCTGCAGCCTTATCATAAAAGCTCTGAGGACCACGTCTGTTGTCCAGCGGTCCAACCTGTGGGACACAATGTCCACCAAACAGTTACCGCTTTGTTCCTTCTTATCAGAAGCAACAAACACCACCACGCACTGACCTACACATGTTTATACTGAGCCTGCTCGTACATGGACAGACATTAAAAACATTCTGGGAGGTCATCAAGGTCAAACTGATTCATAGTCCTGCCCATTAAAAAAAAAAAAATCTACTACTAGAATGTATAAATAGATGATGGCTTTTGGCTTTCAGTTTAGACACGTAGAGACTAATTCACACACACACACACACGCACACACACACACACACACACACACACACACACACACATATCAACTCCTGCATTTTTAGACCTGCAGCTCATGCAAATGATGCTGTTTCACAGCAGCGAGGACAGAATCCTGGTCCCATGAAGCCACCCAGTCCCATGGTGCCCCTGAGACCAGTGGACCCACTGCAGGTCAGAGAGGGCCTCGGAACCAGCGCTGTGTTGCCGGTGACCTGAAGGTCTGCAGGCAACAAAACAGAACCAAACAGAAGAGAATGCAAAGAGAAGTGAAACACAAAGCTAGAGAGATCAAACCCAGCTACAGACGCAGAGGGAAGCGAGGCAAGGGACGTTTGGAGCAGCATGAGAGGAACGGTGGGGCAAGCACAAAGGTCTGAAGAGTTAACCCGCTGTTTAACAGCACAGCAGGCGAGTGGAAAACAGCAGCTAGTATAGAGTGAAGTGTGTCTGGCTGGAGGTTAGCACGTGCAGCGTTGTTCCCTCTGTCCCTGCAGACCTCCAGCACATTTCTATCAGCACGCCTCACTTCTCCTGCTGCACAACATGCAACATCATTGCAAAACAAACAAAAAAAACCCAACTTTGGTCTCCTAGGATCTGGAGCTGGGACCTGAATGCAGACCCACAGGGACCTGAGGTGTGACACAACGCTAAAGGCTGCACAGGGAACGGACTCTTCCCTTGTTTCTTATTTTAAACTGTCTTGAGCGCCGTAGCTGAGGATCTAAACCAAACACGGACACCAACTGTTCTGCTGCATCAAGTCACCTTCCTGAAAACCCGAACCTGCTCTTTGATTTGCCGTGACGTGCTGGTGCACGTCCTTGCTGCGGGACTAAGGGCTCGGATTGATAGACAGATTCGTATTTTCCACAACAATGTGTAGGATGAAGAGTTAGAGCCAGAATAGATTTAATAGAAATAAAGATGTGCATAAAAAGAGGCGCCGTTTGAATCACGATGAAACTTCTCCTCAAAAAAAGACGCAGGCAGTGCAGGTAGGGAGACGTGTTGGGGTTCTTTATGAGTGGAGGAGGAATCAGGCTGAGTCCCAGCACCACTAACACCCACTGATGAGCATGTATGAAGGCATGTGAATGCACAAACATCTGCCTTAATGAGGCTTCCCCCACACTTCGCTCCTCAAACTTGTGATTGACTTGACTATAAAAAGTCGATGAAACTGTAAATCAAGAGACATATTGTAAAATGTACTTCTGTCTTCCTGCTCCCTGTAATGAAGCAGTCATTATGATTATTTTATAGGACTGAAGTTTTTAAAAACTACAAGAACGCATTACTCTGCATAATGAACAGATGTTGTGGCAACATGCGCATACATTATGCATAAAAAATTATTTCAATTTTGATTGTAGATGCTGATTTATTGAGACAAGTCTAGCTTACAACAGTAATGGATTTAGGATGTGCTTTTGTTGTGTTATTTCCATAATTAATAATACGGAGGCAGCGCATTATATATGCTTTGTATTCATAATGATGAAAGGAGTTGAGGTGCTGTACAACAAATAAAAGACAGCCTGCTGAACTTGACAACCGCGTGAGAGAAATGTGAAATCTCAACTATTTAGAGCTAAAACAGAGTAAGATGAAATCAGCACTGGCTTCCTGTTTGTTTGAGGTTCAGAATAATTCCTTATGTAAAATAAAAGCATGGAAAGTGAAGGCAAGTGTGACAGCGAATTACCCCCAACAACAGGCACCAGGAGGGTAGAATCCTCTGCAGAAACACAAGGAAGCACGTTCAGGCTGCAGACACGAGGCAGATGTTGTTTATTATTATTATTATTTATCACCACCAGCTAGTTAAATGGTTCAAAGGCTCGACAAGATCCTGGAACTGCCTGGAACCAGTCTCACACAGACAGACAGACAGACAGACAAAAAAAAAACCAACAAAACAGCCATGAGGTGACCTAATGCACTCCTGCTGAGGACCAGCATGCGGTTTGCACGAGGCGCTCACGTGCACAGACGCCATCCAAGGTCCTGGTGCGGGAGGTGCTACATGAAGTGGGACAGTGTTTGGCTCTGCACAGTAGAATTAATGATTTGAAGACACATACAGTAGATGGTGAATAATTGATTCCAGCCTGAAGGATGGCTCGGAGCTGAGTAAAAGACTAATAAATCATTTGTGCTGCTGCCAGTTGTCACTTTCAATTATTTCTGGGCTTGTGATGAACTGCTGCACCTGCCAGCTGCTGGGCCCTGGACTCCTCCGAGCAGAAAGTCACGCTTTCACCAAACTTTGCTCCCTTCCCGCCTGATGAAGAGTCGCCACAGTCCAGTGTGCTCTGCGTTTAGACAGGAGGGCCACTTCCACAACAGGGAATAGTCTCTGAATGATTTCCATCCTCTTAAATTAGCCCTCATTTATCCAAATTAATGGCGAGCCAATGATAGCGCTCTGGCTTTCCGCCAAATCGGCGACGCCGAAATTAATCAAATATCTCCTGTTGTGTTCAGATGTCTCATGTTCCTGAGGGAGGAACCAGGATTCAAATTTGAGCTGGGAGAAGCACATCTGAAATATTTCCGATCAGATTTTATCTGTATTTTCGTGGCTGAGTATTGTTTATCCTGTCGTTTTGTATTTGCTGCCACAATTACTTTAATCGAGTCAACCGGATTTGCACTCACTGAGATCCCTGTGAAATCCAGGAAAAATGCCCTCCATGGTCAGTGTAAACGGAGTTTCCTGGAGTATTTCGGTTGAAAGAAGAGAACCGCAGGAAGATCAATGTAAAATGGCTCTCGCAGCGATGCAAGAGTTCATCTGCTGCTCTTGTCTTTGCTTTTATTGACCCTGATGGATCGAATCGCTAGAGAGACACAACAGATGAATCTCGTTTAAGAGCAAAGGAACAATGTTTTTCTCCTCTAAATGAAATAAAATCAAAAAAAAAGAAGCTCCCCCAGCCCACACCGCCCCACCCAAACATCTGACAGGTACAAATCTGATTAACACTGTTGTGCGTTCAGCGTTTGCTTCCCGTTTCTTTGAGTATAACAGATTGCATATCGTGCAGTTATGAGAGTATGTCTGGGTGTAAAGATGTCTTTTTAATTTGTCGTTGCCGCAGCAACACATTGTCATTGTTAACATATGTGAGACTTGTCAAAAAAAAGCCCGTGTTTTGTCACATGTTTAAATGAGTATGACAGCAAAGACCTTGTCAAGTGAATAATTACAGCGTTCCGGATCAGAGGCTCCAACAGGCCTCCTGCTGGGATTGTCAAGGTAAAGCAGACGTGCCGCAGAGCTCGTGGATGAGCGGCGAGGAATTCTTCTCCAGCTCCACCGTGCACCGTGCAGGCGCATTTCTATCGTCAGTGTCACATGACCACATTGATCAGATCAGCGTTAACGCTGCGTTTGTGCAAACTTCTGACGCGGGTGAGGGTAGAAGCCCTCCCACACCTGAACTGGTACAAACCCTTCATAAACCAAACGACAACAGAGGAGACCTGCAAACCTGACACACCAGGGAAGCAAGCGGGACAGAAGAGGATCATGGGAATTTAGCCAAGGCTATCTTTGAGCGAGGGGGGGAAGGTTTTTTCCTGCCCGCTGGGGCATTTCGACAGTGAAACACAGGTGTGTTTGCCAAACGCGCCGTGGTCATTTTTCCCGTAGAGTTGCTGCGACGTTGGAACGATGACTTGACAGCTGGAGGAGTGCAGAGGAACACGGAGCGGAGAGAGCGCGGCCCGGAGTGTGGGCCGGCCCCCCAGGGCCTGCAGGCGGCGCAGGCAGCATTAGCCAGAGGTGTTCTGCGTGCCCTTTAGCAAGCGTTCACGCCTCACTCCTTTTCCAATGCAAATCAGAGGCAACACAAGTTCTCCATTTGAGATATTGAGTCAATATGGAGAGAAAACCGGCACTCATGAGCTGTGGTCATGACAGAACCGAGCAGAGGACCAAGCACCAGGTTATCCTCCTGCCTCATCAGCGCAGCCCACACCGGCTCCCGGTTGGATGAAATACTCAAACGACCTCGATCTGATGGCAGACCACAGTTGTAGCGTTTGAACTATGTCTCCTTTGTTGTTTCATCTATACTTTCATTGCAACAATACTTGTTGTTTATCGTAAAACTGCAGGTCACCTTGTGTCAGTTCATCACTGCTCTTAGTGTCCACGCTGTCTGTGTGCGGGATTTAACGCCTCTGGTTTGGGTTTTTGACACCAGCTAACAGACAGCAAATGTAAACGATATCATCCCTGACACATGAAGAGAATAAAGCGTTTCCACTGGGGAAGAATGGAGGCTTCCAGCTGCTCCGCTGATTGTTTGTGACACTCGGTTATTCGGTAAGATGAGGCCTTTCTGAAGGATACTCCCAACTCTGCACAACAGTTGAGGAGACGTCCTTTTATTCTCGGTGTTCATCGCTGGCAGAGGCTCAGCAGCACTTTTACGGCTGCCGGAGCGGCGCGAGCAGCGGCGGTCGACGAGGTCCGGGAAAGCACGCTAAGTTTGGGGTGGGAGGAGACGGTGATGTGCTGCGTCTGCTTACTGACTCTTCCCTAATCTGATAAGGAATGAGGACAGGTTGGCTTTTCTGTACCTGGCAAGCACCTTCCAAAACCTGCACAAGCGGATTTGGGTGGATAAGGCCAGGCTTGGCAAATGCTGATATCCTCTGGAGAATAGTTAAAGGGTGATTAATCATTGTTTAGGTGCAGAATGCCCAGGGAAGAATGGGAAAGCTGCGTTTCACACATCTGAAGCAATTAATCCCTGTGATCTCCACCAGGTTTGTCTTGTAGATAAGTCAGGCTACAAAACTGTTCCCAATTTATCAACCCACTCATGCCATCCAGC
The DNA here is from genome assembly GCA_016586285.1 of Arothron firmamentum. Classification (NCBI taxonomy): domain Eukaryota; kingdom Metazoa; phylum Chordata; class Actinopteri; order Tetraodontiformes; family Tetraodontidae; genus Arothron; species Arothron firmamentum. Next base: position 44,681 of record BJFM01001940.1, on the reverse strand, counting down.
ATAAAGCAAACAATTTATTTCCAATCATTTATAGTCACATTTTAAAAAGAGTGACTTTGCCACATGCAGGGGTGTCTTATATTAGCGTCGTATAAACTAAGTAGTCACAGATTACAACAGAATCCTGTTTTATTGTGCACATCTGGTCTAATCACAATGCATTTTCACATTTGCTGTCTGAATTTTTGAGTCATGGTGGCATAAATCATTTTGCTAATCAGAAACATAAGTGACACTGAGGCATCTCTCCTCTTGGAACAAAGAAACAGCATATGGCTCGGAAAGCACTCTGGTCTTTTATTTCCAAGGTATATAACCTGTACGTAAACCAGTATTATTGGACTGATTTGCATTTTTCCTTCATTCTGGGCTCTTTTTCAGAACTCATATCTTTGCAGATAATGGATAACAAAAGCATTTCTCTCTCATTATATATTTGATTCTCAACTTGAGTGCAGTTAAGCAAAACATCAGACTCGGCTGAATGGTTTGTTGCAAGGTGAATTATGGCGGTGTTCTTGATGATTGGAGGAGAACATAGACCCGTGCATGCATGGTAGATTTATGTAAATATAAGAACCGCCACAAAACTTCCTCCCTCTAATAAACTGCATTAACAGATGAACCCAAAACGACGCTGATATGACAAGATGAATTCCTTTATTACAACCCGGTTCTCTCCGGATCTTTCTGCACTGCTTCCAAATCATATTTGCCTGCTAAAATGGGAGGGGGGAGACTCACATTCTTGCCAATAATAGGAAAATGGCTCCTGTTTTAATTGCATCATTACGTACCCAATATCAGCAGCCTGGCTGCCAATATCAATATTGCCATAACATGGGTGGAATATAGATGACCCAGGGTATGCGTGGGTCTTCCACGACTGCCAGACTCATACCACAGCCCGCTGTGCAGGGAATGGGAATGTAGGCCGGATAGCAGCTCGTCTTTCTAATGTCCCCTCCTATTCCCCTAATTGCTGACGGATCTTGTTTGGATTTTGATGACGGCTTGGAACCTGTAGTTGCTACACACAGGAATTGATAGGCCATTAGGGAAACATCGTGTTACGCACCGTGTGTGTGTGTGTCTGTGTGCGCCTCTTTGTCTGTGCGTCTGCATCTGTTGGTCTGTACGTGCAGGGCCTGTTTCTATGGTTCCGTCGGCGGCCTTACGACAGGCATTTATACGTTAGGATGTTGTGATTCATAATGAGCGGGGTCAGCGTGCTGGGGTCACATGTTGATGCACAAGGCAGCTGGTTAAGTGATGTGAAGACTGTGTGAAGTGTGAACACAGCTATCGACTGGAGAAGGTAAAAATAAAAATGTTTTGCATTTCTCGTCCAGAAACAGCCACATATGGCATCGCAGCAAACTCGACAATTAGTAAGTGCTTTGATGAAGGAAATTTACATCTTGTAGGTCCCACATCAGATGCATTTCCCATTTCCATATTAATGTCTGTGGCACTGGTGACTGAGAGGAATTATCCCTCCTTCAAGATTCCATTCTATCATCTGGAATTAATGGCAAAGGGGTCCAGTTTGTCCATTTTAAGTAGATCGTTGCCAGCCTATCGATTGTGTAGCTTTGTGCCACGTGGTCTTGAACAGCAACAGCAGCAAAAATGGGGTGGGGTGATGTGTGTACCTGAACTCGTCCCCGTTCTCGAGAAGATGATCTCGGTTAGTCAGCTGCTGCAACGCGCCAGAATGCTGATTATCTGAAACCTGAAAATTGTGTGTGCAATTCTGCCTGAAGGGTTCAGAGAAGATCACAGCAGCAGTGTTGTTCCTGAGCAACAACTCTGGATATTATTACCTTTACACAGTATTACTTTGAGACGGTTGGTCATCATGAAACATTGTTAACAGGAGTCCATTTAACCTGTTTTAGCAATAAAACTGGATCATCCTTTTTTATAGCTAAAGTTGATTCACGCTACCCTGTTTGACTCTGGGCTGTGCGTCTGGCTGACTCTTATTTGTTTTGTCTCCTGACGACGCGGGCCTGTGATTGATGGATGTGATCCAGGACATCTCCGATCGGCAGCTGTTGATAGCTCCGAAATCAAGAGCAGCAGTCGGAGCGTAACAATGAGCTCATTGCGCTCTTGGCTTGGTCGCCAGCCCAGCAAACCCCAACACTGGGGGGTGGGGGTGAGGGGGTGAGGGTGGGAGACAGATTCACTGAATGTCTACTGGGGCCACAAATGTGCACATGAAATGTTCACGTGTGCTGGGGTGACGGGAAGGAGCCTGAGCGAGTAGCGCAGGCCTGATCGGTCCAGTACTGCGCATCGCTGAAATGTGGAGCGCTATTTCCCCTCGTAACCCTCCTGTGACCACAGATAGTTTTCTTTAGTTTATCCACGAACCGGCTGGCTGTGTGTTTTATAGATGCTTACGCCTGAACCGAAAGGAAAGAGGAATAAAAACCCTCTTACTGATTCACTGCTGCTAGCGAAGGTTTGCTGGACAGCTCAGTCGGTGCACACGTCACACGATGGAGGTGAAAGTGTCAATATGAGACTGGAGCTCTCGTTGCTGTCTGGTGTCTTAAAGCCGTGCACACTGTAGCATTAACTGCTCTAATGTATGGTTGTTTCATGGGTTTAATGTCCAGAGCACCAGCAGCACGTGGTGTTAAATCAGTGTTCTGGGAAGCAAACTCCCAAAGCTTAATTTAGGTAAATCCACTATTCCAGTTTATCGTATTTTTTATATGATCTTAAAGGAGTTGCACTTGTTTGGCAACAGTTTATTTGTTATATTAAAAAAGAAAATATTACACGCAAATGATTTGGCTTCCCAAGATTTTGAATTTGAGCCTTCTATTATGGGAAATCTGGGTTTGCACAATGATTAAATGCTTAATAAAAAATTCATTGTTGTTGCCAGCATCTGTATTGTACAAACTAACAGCTCACTGGAGTGTGTGAGGCTTGTAAAGTTTCCAAACGTGTTGTTGAGAATGCTGGAAAGTTCACCTCGGAGTTTGCCTTGCTCATTACCAAGCTACTTCTGTGACTACCATTAGACTGGGAACATCTTTGATTGCTTTAAAATCTGAATACATGATAAGAATGGATTAATTTGATTTTTCTGTTCCTACAAGTAGCAGATGGTTTATGTCTTCAGAATGCTCATGTTGTAAAATGAGATCCCCAGCTCGTCTCTGATTGGTCACTGTTAATGAAGCATGCTGGGCTGATTATTGATTTAGAAAATGAGGACGACATAAGCATCGCGCGTTGTTGTGCTACAAAATTAAATAGCAGCTTTGTTTATATCTGACAGGCACATACCTTAAATAACACCAAATATTTCTCCGATGGTGTCTCTGGCCCATCACTTCTTTTATTGTTCATTTCAAAACAGGCACTTTTATAGTTGCCACTAACAAGCAGATGGTCGACTGCTTGACTTATTTGTGTTTCGTGTTTCTGAATGACCGATCAGATGCATGATGGGAAATGCAATGAGCTGCTTGTCAGGGAGGAGACAATTCACAGGAGAGGGCCTGCAGAAGCTGCGTACAATCCCAATTTACTCGCATCTCTGCGGTTTTTAAGGTTAGCCGTTTGGTGTGTTTTTTTTCACGTTATTATTGGCTGTTGCGAGAGCAGCTGTTCTGCAGCCTCCTCCCTCCCCGAATTACCGTTCCCAAGATTGACAGACAGGCAGATCAGGGAGGAACTCGCTAGGTGCATGGGGAGATCCAATTCAGGGAAGAAACTAATGTGCAGCATCGACGCAAAGACGTGGTTGTCCTGGGGAGACGTGGAGGAGATCCAGGGAGGAGAGCATAACAACACGGGTCAGCGCGTCTCTGCCTGAACGAGGCTTCATTTATAATCTATTAGCTTCATTCATGTTTACGTTTTTATTGGCATTCTATACCCAACCAGCAAATATCTTGATAATAAAATGAATAATAATCAATACATCTGGCATTGAAATATTCCTTTTTATGACAATTTTGAGCAGGAACGCGATTTGCTGTTACACACTGACCCCCCCCCCCC
>BJFM01001940.1:24347-34487 GCA_016586285.1 Arothron firmamentum | reverse complement strand
CCTGACCCTGACCCTGACCCTGACCCTGACCCTGACCCTGACCCTGACCCTGACCCTGACCCTGACCCTGACCCTAGCCTAAACCCAATTCTAACCACGAGGTTGAAAACCTTAAAGTCTTAATTAACCCTCAAACAGGCCTTTGATTTTGTGAGAACCAGCCACAATGTCCTCAGTACCCAGAAAGGTCCTCGCTTTGCTAGCAGAATGAGTGTTTTGGTACTCTGGAGCAAGAACCCCCCCCCCACACACACACACACACACACACACACACGCGCACACACACACACACAAAGCCAGGTGCCCGTGCAGACCAGTTGATGGCGTTTCCATTAATGAGTGCATCCAACATAACGCAATATAGAACAAAAGAAAGCTGCTGGTGGAGGATTATTCCAAACTGGTGTGTATCCATTTATCTCCTATTTCCATTCCATACCACTCTGACCAGCTTCATTCTTGCTGGATCTGTGCTTTGACAGGATGCTGCAAAATATTAGTATTAGAATCATCAGCTGACGGGAGAAAACTGCCACTCACAAACATGACGTGAGAATTGGTAAGCAAAATGAGAATGAAGCAATTAGAGAGATTCACATATATTATTTAGCGCTCATTAGCTTTCTGTGACACTGTAGGCTCCACACCAATGGAAAGTGTTGGCCAGGCTCAGGCAATTAGTAAAATTAGTGGCACAGGATTTGGCGATGATTCACGCCACATGGCACAGAAGATACCAGACTGGTGTCGGTCGCGTAATTTATAACTTTGCGCGTGAAATAATAGGTTTGAAAAATCACGGGGGGTACCAGTGTGTCAACCTGTATTGTCCAGGCGAGGAGGGCTGTCCCTTGGACAGAGAGAACAGGACCAGCTTCCCACTTTTTTCTTTTTTTTTTTTTCCAGGGGGCACACACTGCTGTCGTCCATTTTGTGTCTCTCAGAGAAAAATAAGGGACAGAGGTCCAAGCGGATGGTAATTAGCAGTCTGGGTTGTGTTTGTTTTCATTTTGCGCATGTTTGTACTGATAAAGTTTGACTTGCCAAAAATCCCAGTGCCGCACTGGATTCTGCTCAAGCTGTTAGCAGGCACCCTTCAGGAATGCTGGGAAATCTCCCACACCGTGGCTGGTCACAGCACAAGCAGACGGCGGCGATCATCGATTAGTGGACACGATACGCCCTCAACCGCCGTTGGGCTGCGGAAGAGCACCGCAGGAAGGCGGGAATTAGCGTTAGAAGCTACGCTAAAGAGTTAGCGAACAGGGCTTCAACTGAAAAAAGAAACGCCAGGAGCCGTTTTGAGCTCGTGTCCATCAACCGAGACGACTTCAGTTCTTTTTCAAAGGGGAAAACACAGGAAAAAATGAAATAAATAGCTGAATAAATAAACTGGTGTTTCGTTAGAAAAAGCTCATGCTAGGATGGAATAGAGAGGAGTAATTATGCTGGCTTGATTATAGAAAACATTGAGATTATTAAAAATGCCAGCTTTACTCCGTGATCTTCATTTATAACGTTCCAACGTGCCGTTAACAGACATTTTTTTCACCATTTTTTCTGCTAATGTTGTTGCTGATGGTGCAACGAGGATCCTCACAGCTACTGATCCCTCCTGTTTCTGCAATTATCAGGAAAGAACTTTCCAGACCCAAAGTTAGAAGAAAATGAATGTAAGACGGTGGGATAACCAGGACCCCCACGACACCTTTAGGGTGTCAATACCCAACAAGGCGGCGCCACAGGCCAGAGGAGCTGAAGCTAATGTTGCAGCACTGAGGATTTTGACTGTTTCAGGGCTACATGAAAAAAAACAACAACAACTTTAAAGTAAAAACAAATCTGTCAAGCTGACATCCTTACATGCTGATTTTCCTCCGCAAGCTCAACATTTGATGAGGAATACTTCTGCTTGTTTTTGTCTCTTAAGAACAGCCATCTCTCCGCTGTCATTTTAAAAGGACTCGTCCCTCAAGGACTAAATCTGCCAAACAATAGGGAGACGAGCTCGGCGAGCAAACAAACCCAGAAACAACATGGGCCACAGGCGCCGTCCCGCTTGTCCTTGAATTTCCACACCTGTGAGCACTGAACATGGCAGGGCCATTTGTGAATTGAAGGCAGCGCGACATGTTTGTCCAGCATCAACTCAGCAATGTGTTTATCCCCTCATTTTTCCAGCATTGTTTGTCTTCCCTTTGTGCCGCTGAAATGCTCAAATTGCATTTCTCAGATGTTGGTTCCCTGGAGGTGTGCGCTCATCGGCAGGTGTCTGTACAAAACCAGCGCGAGAGGAACAGGGACTGGAAGAAAGATAAAGAAGAAAAAACAGGCAGTTGGAAAAGAGAGAGTTTGTGCAAAAAAGAGATCTCCCACTCATTCCGCAGTCTGAATTTATGCTGAAATGCTTCATCCAGCATACGCGCCATGCTCTTTAGCAATGTAAATGCATGCTGATAATCTTGGAACCTGCGACAATATGGCACACGTGCCTTATACGGCAGAAAGTTTTTCACAATTAATTCTTTGGCAAAGGATCATTCGCAGCTCCTCTGAGCAGGAAAGTTATGGAAGTTTACAACAAACAGCCGTTTTTCCTGCCCAGAGGTGTAACTCCCCGACAAGCACAAACACCAGAAAAGCATGAAACGGGATGCAGCTTTCCCCTGCAATAATAATTTAAGTCTCCATATTTGATTTTCGAATCAATTTGCGAACCTTGAGATGAGCTTCAGCGCTGGCGAGCGGGGCTGGATCCCGCCCTCTGCTGCAGAGGAGGCGTCCTCTCGCAGGCCCCAGTCGCCTCCGCTGAGCTGTAAGTCTGAGCCGAAGGCTCGGGTCAGGGCGCCTCATTGACTCTCGACCGCAAGAAACCAAATGATGTCTTAGCTGAGAGAGATATATCAAAGGATATCAACAATTACGAGTCATAAACACGCCTGGAGACGTGCCTGGCGGCTGTATGGCAGCGGGAATTAGCATGTTGAGCTGATAAATATGCATGTAAAGACGCTCCCAGAGGAATAACACACGTGTGATTGATAGCTCTGGAATTGAAGGATGTGTAAATTCCTTTTATTCTGGGGGTTGTGCTGTTGTACCACTGAAATACATAGTACTTGTTAAAAGTTTTACCAACTTTATAATCCTTAATGCCACATCTGTTTGCTGTCTTTATAGCGCCTGTAAAACGTCATTAAATTATTACCACCAGCTGGCCTCATTGCACAATAACCTCACTTATCAGTTATTCTCTGGGAATACTTTTGATTTATAGACCCTCTTAGAATAAATGGTATTTTATACATATGTATATAAATAAACAAGAGGAAATGTGTTCTCTTTAATAATTCATGAGTTACAGTTTGAATGAGTTGCTTAGCAGAAGTTTGTTAAGCAGATTTTCTTTCCCAACAAAAACACTCATTTTTATTTGTTCATTTTAATTTTTTGTGTGCAGTTGAGCAGATTGTGGGCCGACCGGGCCTGTCAAAAAAATAAATAATATGGATTTGAAAAGACAAGCCTCACATTTATGATGTGCTCGTCAAATCTCCAAACACTACTGTCCAATAATTATCCACGGTCATAATCAGCCGAACGAACTATCTAAGGAATCTGTGACATTGAACATGTTTCCTGAAGCCACATGAGTACATCAGAACTTTCTGTCAATTTTAGCCCTTTAAAAACTCCACATCAGTTTTCCGCAGTTCTTTGCAGCGTCGTCGCTCAACTGTAAAGAATTCTAGCACCCCCTAACGGCCACATGGCGCTACTGAAGGCAGAGCGACAGCTCTCACTTCGCCTTCAAGGACTCAGGAAAAGCAGAACAAGATGAGCCAAACGCAGCAAAGGTGCAGGTCTGATCTCTATAAATAGCTCTCACCCTGCAGTGGCAATAAAGCCTGTTAGCGTAGCAGCTATATGTTTAGGATGTAATGATATATTATTGCTCCAGGTAGTGGGAGCATGTCCTCTGCGCTCAGTCCTCATGGGTATAATTGCTTTAAAATAAATAAACTGGAGAGAGAGAGAGAAAGAAACAACAAGGTGGGCGAGTGTGTGTGTGTGTGTGTGTGTGTGTGTGTGTGTGTGTGTGTGTGTGTGTGTGTGTGTGTGTGTGTGTGTGTGTGTGTAAACAGCTGTAACTCTCAAGAATGATTCTTTTCATTTAGCTGTTGTCTTTGACTTCAGACTGAGCCTTTTTTTTTTTTTTTGCACACTGTAAAATGTAGGGTGTTGGAAGGAGCCTCAGAGGCCTCGCTGGTGATGGAGGAGGAGGAGGAGGAGGAGGAGGAGGAGGAGGAGGAGGAGGAGGCTGCCATCGCAAAGACAGCCTCACCTCTAAATACGGCTAATATCTGCTGCTAACTGCTGAGGAAAGCAAAGAATTATCCAAGCAAAAGCTGGAGCTGGTGACAGTTGGGGATGTGCACTGGTTCGGTCTGAATTGGTAAAAATACAAATAAAGCAAACATATCCACTGTTTTAAAGCCCATCATATCCAAAAGTCAGAAATTTACTGCATTTCCAACGATTTTGCATTTTTAGAATGTTGGTAGAAAAAGATGCATTTGTGCTGGTGAAGCTTTAAACAGCTTTAAACTGTAATTAAAAAAAAATATACATATGTTTAACGTCCATATACAGGCTGGGCAGGGTTCTGTCTCTCTCTCTCTCTCACACACACACACACACACACACACACACACACACACACACACACACACAGAGGGAGACAGTCAGAGTATCAGTGTGAAGCTCAGAATAAAGAAGCGTGTGAATTTGGCCAGGTTTCCGTGTCAGAAGCAGCCTGTATGTGCGTTTGCGTTTGCAGGCTTTAGAAGGCTCTTTTTTCACACCCTGCTGTTTCCCCCTGATAATTTAATGTCCACATTCGTCTCTCCAGGCATTAAAACCCTCTGAAGTTCATTCTCCGCCTTTGTAGTGTACGAGGCGACACAGTGGGGCTGGGAAACACACACCACACTCCTCAGGTCCTCTGTTGTACTGCCTACCCAGTGCCCACCCAATTACCAAGTTCAAACACTTCTATCACTCTTTTTTGCTGCTATACTCTGATTTGGCAAGTGTTCGTATCACAGTTTTTTTTTTTCTCTTTCAAACCAAGCTTCTAATAGAAATGAAATTTCATTGCTTCACGCTGTTTATTCTCGCAGATGACAAATGAGCCGTGTGTGTTTGGAGGAGACAGCAAGAATGAGAAAAAGTACAGATGAGAAGTTAAAAACAGAGAAGCAGCAAACTCATCCCTCACTTTTCTCACCTGAATCCACCCACAAACATGTCGAAAGGACGAGAAAAACCTCCACAAAAGTCCCTGATTCATGTGAAAAAGCGGGAAAAGGCCCAACTCCTTCACTTTAACATTATTGGAATGTTTTACAACATTAGCATCCAACAGACATCATGTGACGTTTTGGATATATGTTACTTCCATATGGAAACATGGAGATGTTAGCGCTGAACTTCCTGCCAGCACGTTCCAGCGGAAGCAAACTCCCCAGGAGTGACAACAATCAAAGAAAATCAGTTTAGAGGGACGACAAAGACGCAGATTTGGACACAGTCGGGTAAAAAACTCCACAAATACTTTGGCGAAACTGGCAGACGGTTCAAAGGATTTGCATGTTTTCAAATGGACCATTGTTGGAAATCAGCTAAAACTCTGCACAAAACAAAACAAAAAAACAAAAAAGGACCAAAGTTTATCCAAAGAAGGGATTCAGATTCATAAATCAGATCAGTCTGATCAGGTTTGATCAGGAACTGTTGTTGTCAAAGACGCAGTTTGTTGATTCTCAGGGTGAAATTAGTCAGTTTGAAGCTCGTTTTCTGGCCCTGTTTTGTTGCGTAAACGGAACGAGAGCGGCAGTTTGTGAAAAATCTAAAAAAAAAATGTAAAAAAAAAAAATAAAAATCAGTGACAAAGTCATTAAAGTTAAGGTGAATCAGTTTTCCAGTTTTCCTCTTCCTGCATTTTTTATTGAGGCCAAATAAAGTCGGAGAATGACAACAACAAACCTCACCAGTTCATGTTTTGGAGAGCCGTGCACGTTCTGAAGGACAGGAGGAAATCAGGCGTTTTGGCTGAAGCGATGCAGGAGGCCTGAGTGACGCTCCCATCCAGACCTGCTCCGCTTGCTCCTCGTCTTCTGCACAACAACAGCTTTGATGTGGGGGGAGGATGAAGATGATTTCCCCGGTGAGCCCCGGCTCACCTGCAGAGAGCTACCTGTCAGCACACCTGAGCTGCCTCAGGTGTGAGACACACAGCTGGGCCTGGGGAAATCACCTGGGCTAACCTGGAACACGCAGCGAAAAGCAAAAAAAAAGAGGAGGAAACCTTCCTCCTCCTCCTCTCCCTCGTCCCCTGGACGTGTCGGAGGAGGCAGCATCTCGCAGCAGAAAGCGCAGAAGATGGATTGCAGCAGAATTAGGCGGCGCTGAATAGACCATTAATTTGATAAAGCTGAGTTTGGGCGCTTTTAAAAACCGTTGTTGACGGCCCAGAGAGTGTGACAGCCTCCTCAATTAACAACTGCTGCTTCAGGAGGACGTCCGCCCGTAACTTCTTCATTATTCTTGGTGCCAGTTGTTGTCGTGAATCCAGATGTGTGCAAATTCTTCCATTTCTGATGCTGTGTGACAAGATTTTTCTTCTCATCTGACCCCACCATATGCCATCAGATGTCTCTTTTGTACACATTCACTGGCTAATTATATCCCGGCTGCTTTGTTTGTAGATTACACCTGTGAAGGGAAACCAAATGACCAGGAACTGAATGTAAAGCACATTAATTATACAGGAACTTAATTGATGCTTCTGCAGCTGCACCGAAATGTACCGCCATGCAACATATATTATTATTTATTCCAGGCAACATCTGTAAAGGCGGCACAGCCCGCGCCTGGAAACGGTGATGGACTCAGAGTGAGCTCGCGCTCTCCAGCTTAAACCGCTGGTGTGTGAGCGAGACTCCGGACCGGCCGACAGCGTTTGTGCCCAAAAGAGCCAAAACCCGACAACAAAAACATGGAGAAACAATGCTGATGTTCAACATCTGTGGCGTCCTGGACGGTCTCAGCGTACATTAATTATCACACACACAAACACACACACACGCACACACACACACACAGACTTGTATTGTTACGTTTGAGGTGATGTTGGCTGTTCTTTGCCTGCAGGAGCCACAAACCAAACCTGATTCATTCGGAGCAAATTCAGGTTTTGAGACGAAGAAGAGCTGAAAGATGAGGAAAAGCCATTCAGGTCAGCAGTCAGGAAACACCGCAGCCATCAGCCCGTTTACCGTCTGGCACTGTTCTGGCCCGGGGTTGGGGTTAGCCTCTAAGCCGAAGCCGAACCTTCCATTATCTACGACTCGTTTCTCCAGCTTGAAAGTTTCGCTTTCAGGTTTTAGAACTCAGATTTTGATGAGCGGTTCTCGAAATAAGACCCAGGAAATCCAGCCGGGCCTTTCTTATTGGAAAATTTCTTTTGGGGAAACGTGATTGAGAGCTCAGACACGTCAGGCGTGAACATCCTGCCGCGTTTGCAGCTCCGCACCGCGACAGAAGGGCGGATGCCTTCAGATGCAGCCGTCGCTCACAGCGCTCACCTCGCTGCATGCTAACAGCATCTCACCCCTCCACCTCTTCCCTCTATTCTTAGAGCATCCTGTCAAAACAAGAGCACTTTGGTTTCCCTGCACGAGGAAGACAGTTAAAGTCACCTCACACATGAAGAAAGCATCAAAGAAGTTCACCAGCTGTGCACCAAAATGTCACAATCCTTTTTGATAATTTGTGCAAAAGTGAACGAGATGGTTGTTTTTGTTTGCGTGCATCAGTTTAGCGTCTTTTGCATGCTCTCATTTTTACAGCCAATCCCATCCTTTCTTTTTAATTTACAAAACTTTGCGTCCACGGATGTTTGTCCTTTGAATCGGGTCTTTGGGCGTAGCGCCGTTTGGGTCCTGAGCAGCAGCAGAAGCCGACCGTGACCTCTGCTTGAAGGAAGCGGAGCCTTGCTGGAGGGAAACGCCCTCGTTAGATCAGGTTAAATCCGGTCGTTAGCGACTGCAGACCCCCCCCCCCCCCCCCCACCAACGTTTGAGCGGCCTCCCAACCATCTCACATTTCTGACCTGACGTCGGCTCTATTCATCCTCAGCAGTCAGATCACGGCTGGAACGAGGACCGGGGAGTTCCACAGGGTCGGTTCTGACATCAGCCTCAGCCGACCTGATAAAGAGGGAAGAAAACGAGGCGCAGGAGCAGTTTAGCGTCCGCGAGCGAACCAGCCTGCAAGGGTTAGCCAAGCGGGAGCCGTTTGTTCTCCTTCCGGAGGAGGAAGCCGCCGCCGCGGCAGCAACTTTCTGGGTGTAAAACTGGAGCGTGACAGCGGCATTTAAATATGAAATGGCTGCAGATTAGGTTTCAGACACCTTGTTCTGTGTGCAAACAAAGCCTCCGCTTCCACCCGAGAGGAGAGAACACGTTTAAAACAGCTCTTTGTCGCCGCTCCCAACCGGCTCCCCTTTGTCTCTTTTTTAGGGGGAAGAATGGGATAAAATATTTTTAAACAGTAATTACCTGGCTGGGGTCCGACGTCGGGGGATTAATGGGTGACTTTGGAAGGTAAGGAGGTGTTTGTGTGATGGAATAATGGAGGGGGGGAAGCAAAGGCGAGCAGGATTGTGCTGCAAGTGTCTTTTAGAAGCGGCAGTCACAGATTCCTGCCAAGTCATCAGCGCTGGAGCGGACTGATTCAGCCTCAGAGCCCCGTCCCCTCCCTCCTCAGACAATAATAACTTATTCTGAAATTCTTCCTCCGCCTGTGGCGCAGTCGTCCGCCCTGTCTTCGCGGACACCAGCGGCTCCTGATCGGCTGATGAGAGCGCACGCCCGTCTGGGCTCAGGCGGGCGGGCCTCGCCGCCGCCGCGCACTTTGTGCTCACAACTCAATGAAGCGCGTCCTTGGAGCACGGTATGCGTGGATTCTTTAAGTCGGTCGGATGTGCGGAGCAGCGATGAGGTGCTGGTGCAGATGGCGTGCGCTTCAGACTGTAATTAAACAGATCAGCGTCTAATACACAGCCTGATATCAGAGCCAAGTCTATCCAGCCAAATCTCTGTTGGAAGAACTTCTTCAGCTTTTCAAGGTCACTGCAGTTAGGATCCAAGTGGAGGTGCTAAACCAGGGGTGGGCAATCATTCAGCCTGAAGGGCCACGTTGGGTTCTAGATCTTGATGAAGGGGCCGACCAGGTGGTGGGAAACTAACCCCCCAAATGAGCATCAGAGGGTAACTAAAAATGCTGCCTCACGGACTCTTGACTGAGAAAATAGTTTGGAGAGGCTGTAAATTGGTCCAACTAGAGATGATGATGATGAAGCTCCAAATGATGTTTGGCCCCACCTTCTTGAGAGGACATGTTAGCATGCTAGGTGAAGGGGGGGTCTGAACCTTTTTCTAACCAGTCAAGCTGACGACCCTCTTCATTTGGCTTTTGCAGAAATGATTGTGAGGCTCTGAGGGCCAGATGAAATAGCTATTTGGGCCAGATGTGGCCCCCGGGCCTCAGTTTGCCCCCCTCTGTGCTAGATTCCTGATGGCAGGAATCACAGACTGGGAAGGAGTGTGTTCAGCTCGTACTGGTGACCGGAATCCCAAAACACAGTGACAGTAAAGAGGTCACAGTAAAGAGGGAATGAATGTCTGAGTGAAATACACTGTGTTTATACCAGTTATATCCGCTCACAACCTGAAGAAACCTGCAGTTTTTGCTGTCTTAACATCCTGTTGAAGCAGAGAGGAATCAGTGTGATCAAGATCCAGCTTCCTGGGCCGAGGTCAATCTCAGAGATTAATACACAAATGGATTTTTCCTTTCTCTTCCTTTGAATGAGACTGATATTTTCATTGAGACGAGGCGGCAACAAACCGAAAACCTGCGTGAAACGTGCGCTGACTGCACGGGAGCGAGCGCTGCGCTTCAAGGTAAAGTCTTTTTCAAATGTAATTCCAAGCTAATGAATCAAAGCCCGTAATGGGCTCAGGTCAGATGCCAGCTTCCTCCCTCAGTTTTCATTTGCTGGCACGACTTTAA
>BJFM01001940.1:504-10826 GCA_016586285.1 Arothron firmamentum | reverse complement strand
GGGGGGGGGGCACGCTGCAGTTCAGAGGGCTAATAATAATAATTACCTCTCAGAGGAGCGCCGGGCCCCGCCCGGGCCGGCGTTCAGAGTGAATTCTGTCCCTGAGTGCTGCTCAGACTCAAGAGATGGTTGACATGAAGGATGGAATCACATCATCTATCAGCCGTTATTGGCCGTTAATGAGAAAAGAATAATGGAGGAGCCGCTCGTTCGCTGCGTTGAGGATATGAAGACCACCAGTGTGCGCTTATCTCAAAGAACAAAGAAGAATCTAATTTCTCATTAAAACATTAATACGTTTGGCCGGTAAAGAGACGTCTTTATGCAGACATGACAGATTGGGCAACGATATTGGTTTTATTGAGCAAAGATTTAATCAGATAAAGCAATGTTAGCTACGATGATGCAACTCTCATGGTTCACGTGGTTACTATAAGCTGTTGTGTTGACATGGCAACACTGGCATCCAGCCCCACCTTCACCATCGTCATCGTCATGTTTTGCTTTCCGCCACTTCGGCCTTTGCTAATGTCTCTGTTCTGCGCGTCTTCTTCCGCTACATTAGCAACTCCGCCGCTGAGAATATGCGCTCTGCGCCCCCGGCGCTCCCACCTGGAGCTGAGTCCAGATCTCCAGGGATCTTTTTATTTTCCAGCACACGCAGCAGCTCGCACCTCGTCATCCCTGCAGCACCGAGCGAGGGCAGGCAGCTGTGGCTTCCACATCCAGCAAAGTCCCGTTTTCGTGACAAGTCCAGTGGTTCTGATTCCTGGTTCAGCTTAAATTAGGAATAAATAAATAAATTCTATTCCAGGGCTCAGCAATTATTTAGCCTGAAGGGTCATGTTAGGTTTTAGATCTGGATGAACGAGCTGATCAGGTGGTGCAGGAAACTAACCCCCCAATGAGGATCAGAAGGTAACTAAAAATCCTGCTTGACCTTGTTGAGAGGACATGTTAGCATGCTAGGTGAAGGGGGGGGGGGGTAAGAACCTTTCTCTACAACCCTCTTCATTTGGCTTTTGGAGAAATGATTATGAAGGCTCTGCTGGCCGGATTAAATAGTTCATCGGGCCAGATGTGGCCCCCGGGCCTCAGTTTGCCCACCTCTGCTCTCAGATGGTCCCTGATGCTGTTTAATCACTCAAAAACTCTGTATTTGCCACATTTCTTCCACTCCTTTTTAACCTGTTATCTCTACATTCCCTCTGTTAGACCTTGTGTCCCATTAAACCTGTCCCGGTCACCCTCCCTGGTGAAGGGGGCATTCATCATTTTTTAAAGAAATGTAAGACGTTGGACTGCTGCAGGGTTTTCAGAAGACAGTCTTCTCTGCCGCTTGAAGCCTGCCTGTCATCAGGCAGCAGTCTGTCTAGATTCCATCCTTTTTAAACATGGAGTCCTGTTTAAACAACCTGGTAAACATGTCTGTCTTCATTCATTACCCTGCGTCTCATCAGGATCCAGCCTGCCGATTTAATGAGGCAAATAGATATTTCTGGGGCGATTGTCTCACTCTCCCACAAAGTATTAAGACTATTAAATAGACACATCTGTTTATAATGAGGGGCTAACGTCATCTCAATGCTGCCGTCCTCGTTAATGGACTCAGACTTCATCAAGGCTCCGTCAGCCTGACAAACCCTGGAGCTGACGATTCACCAGGAAGGACAGAATGCAACCCTTGAGTCCAGACGGGACCCTCCAAATGATTCATGGGATGTTCGTGATGTTTTATTCTCTTCATTCATTCAAAGATGGATTTTTATTCCCTAACTTGTCATTTAAAAATGAGCAGTCAGATCTGCAGATTCAGTTCCAGCTTCGCCAAACGCAGCAGCCACGATTAAAAGAAGTGTCCTCCATCTCTATCCGTGCATTTGGATCGACTTGTTCAAACTGGTGCCCAAAGTCTTCAGCACCCGACACGCCACCACCCAAAAGTGTCCTTATCTGCTAGTAGTTCAGTGTAAAACTTGACTTTCCCACTTCAGAGCCCAGCAGATGCTCCGAGCAACACTTCCGAACCGAGCTGCAGTGCATTGTGGGAGAGGGATGCTGTATTTCCTCTTGATGGGAGGTGAAACGCAGTGGGCAGATGTGAGATTTCTCCCAGTGGAATAAGACACCGGCAACTGGGAAGAAAAACAGCAGCAGTTTCAGGAAGATGGTGGGGGAAAGTTTCTGAAAGATGAGATCAAACTGCCATCTAGTGGGAATCAGACATTCACGCCGTAGATGCAGTTTACACACTGAACTTTAAAACATGGTGACCAGTGACCTCAACCTGGCCCAGAGCCCAAATATCCATGAAGAATAACCGAGTTAACGCAAAATCATCAGCCTCGTTAAGAGTGCAGACATTGGTTCATTTTCACAGTGAAACGTAGGATTTAAAAATGAAAACAAAAGCAACAAAACAACTGGACAAAACAACAACAACAACAACAACAAACAAACAAACAATGAAATGCTGTTTGGATGGCGTAGGTTGGTATGGCAAACGTGTCTCCCGTATGTTGTAACACTCCAGTTCGGCCACTAGATGGCAACAGAAGACCACTTTAAATCTACCTGATGGTGCGATCATAACGAACACGAGCTTGTTTGCTCATTCAACTTTATTGGTGTAGCACATTTAAAAACCAACATACTGCAGACCAAAGTCACCAAGAAAAAATGATATAAAAGATAATTAAACTGCAGCAAAAACTCAGAAAGTCTCACGATGGGGTTTATTTGCAGATCTCAGACCTCGACTTGGGTGAAGTTTAGAGAGACGGAGCCAAACTGTCTAGAGCTGCATAAGTGAATAATGACATTTCAGAAAACAATGAAGAAACACATAGATCTAACACTTGTTTTTGCTCCCATTTTTTGCTGATCTGGCCACCTTTAGCCACCAGAGCAGCATTTGCTTCAGGCAGTGCAGCACATCTCTTTGGCACAGAGTTGATCAGGCTGTCGTTTGTGGCCTGTGGAATGTTGGTCCACTCCTCTTCAATGGCTGTGCTATTGGAGCAGGCCGTCGTCTCCACCCATCCAGAGCGTCCCAAACATGCTCTCAACGGCTGACATGTCCTGTGAGTCTGCCGGACGTGCAGGAACTGGGATGTTTCCAGCTTCCAGGAATTGTGTACAGATCCTTGCAGCATGAGCTGATGGTTGCGGATGAAAGACACAACAGTGGGCCTCGGGATCTCGTCGCGGGCTTCGAGATCTCGTCACGGGCCTCGGGATCTCGTCACGGGCCTCAGGATCTCGTTGCGGGCTTCGAGATCTCGTCATGGGCCTCGGGATCTCGTCGCGGGCCTCGGGATCTCGTCGCGGGCCTCAGGATCTCGTCACGGGCCTCGGGATCTCGTCACGGGCCTCGGGATCTCGTCACGGGCCTCGGGATCTCGTCACGGGCCTCAGGATCTCGTCACGGTGCCTCTGTGCGCCATCAATAACAATGCACCCATGTTCGCTGTCTCACTGTGCAATAATCGTGCTGTCCAATCAGCATCTTGCCACACCTGTGAGGTGGTTGGGAGGGCTCACTAACGCAGATTTAGACAGATTTGCGAGAGAAAAAAGCCTTTTATGCACATAGAAAAGTCTTAGATCTTCGAGTTCAGCTTGTGAAAAACAGGAGCAAAAACAAAATTGCTGCACTTATACTTTTGCCCGGCGTGGATTGTTCAGTGTTGTTGTTCGGTGAAGTTGCAGAGAAAAAAAAAGCCTGGTTAAGCCGAAAGTGGAGGAGGACCCGCACTGACAGCAGGGCCCAGAGGAAAGACGCCAGCGTCGATAACCTCTGCAGCTGGGAAACGGCTGCATTTATCTGCTGATCTCGCCTGGAACCACCATCATTAAAAAATAAAACAAACTCAAGGTTGGAGACCACAGATTTGTGCTGAGGAATGAGCGACTGCAGCAACAGTCACCCAAATGTCATTTAAAAGCTGCTGAAAGCAGCAGAGCCAGCGATGGTGATGGATGGATCGGGAGCGAGGGAGGAGAGCTCGTCTGCAAAGAGCTGCAGGAAGTTCTCACAGGCTTGAGTGGGTGTTTTCACAGTCTGTGGCCGGCGTCTGCTGCAGCCCAGGCCGCCTCCTGGTGCTTCACAGACCCCCAGAGCCCGACCCCCAGAACGAGCAACACTGGCAGCAAAAACTCCTGTTTAACAGGAGGAAACCCGGAGCAGGACCGTGGAGGAGAGGGGGACACGTGCATCACACATGAAACTACGTCAGAGAGATCTGTTGTTAGGAAGCTGAAGAACCTGAGCCGGTGCCGTGAGGATGGGAAAGCGGCTCAGCTTCGGATCGAGAGGCGCAGTCGTAACAGGAGCGTTTATCAAAGCATGAAAGGATCCTGGAGATGTTGGCAGAGTTACTGATGGCGTTCCTGATGCGTTCATTCGGAGGCGCGCTCCTCCTGTCCTTCTGCTGGACTTCCTCTTCTCCCCTTTCTGCTGTCGCCCCGTCAACAATGGGCCGTCCCTCAGACAGGAAGCAGCTGCACCAGCAATTATTATTCATATCTGCCCAGAATTTATCGGCTCCGATCTGGCGGAGGGGACGCGGGCCGTCCCTCCCTGGAGCGGATAGCCCCCCCCCTCCAGTCTGCTGCGTGTCATACGTCGGACACGCATCCGGCCCTGGAATCAGCGGCTCCGGCCTTGCCGACGTGCCCCTGAGCCAGCCGAGCGAGACCAGTGGCCTCAGCAGCCGCAGTCACATCAGCGGTTGTCACTTCGCGTGCATTCCTGGCTGCACTGTGCCAGAAGGAGGAACCATTGTGTGTTAGATAGAGGAAGGCCGCAGTCAGGGCTTGTTTGGGAGGAGCCCACGAGGAAGTGAAACCCCGACAGGGCAGCTGTGCCGCGGCATTCCCCAACCACCAGACCCTCTGAGACACCACACAACCGCTCTCTCCACACCTTTAATCCGGATCCGCCAGTGCTGGTCCCAGGGCTGACGGCTGTTGCACAGGGACGCAGGATTCACAGGGTCCAACTCACAACCTGAGCCGTGGTACGCTGGTCCAGGCTGCCCCTCCAGGCTTCCAGCCTCCATCTGGGTCGGTGAGGGAGCTGGGACGGTGCAGATCTGGGCCGTTGTTTTACCCTGTGGTTTTACTGGGAACGTTCACTATGTAGTGTTTCTGTAACCTCCTGTCATTTCACTGAGTCCTCTCTCCTCTCTCTCCTCTCCCTTGCTTCCTCTACTTCCCTATCCTCTCTTCTCTCCCCGGTCCTCCCCTTTATTCTGCCTTTCCTCTCCCCTCCTCCCACTCTCCTCTCCTATCTTCTCCTTCCCTCCCCCTCATTTCCTCCCCTCTCCTTCTCTCCCCTCTCCTTTCCTCTCCTCTCCTTCCTCTCCTCTCCTTCCCCTCTCCAGGTTTCTTCCTGACTCTGGGTGTCTGCCAATCACCTACGAGCTTAACAGAATCTGGATGAATAAAGTTGTTCTTTTTTTTTGTAATTGTAAAAAGAGACAAAGAGCCTCTGCTAGACGTCTTAAAACACTTGGTGGTTAAACAAAGTGAATTAAAAGATTGAAAGTGCTCTGTGGCTATTGGTGATATAAACTTTCCCTCCATTAAGCATCTCTGAGCATCCCTTCTTCCTGCTGATGGAAGCAGCTCACTGGCTGCTGTGTTATGGTGGGTTTTGTATTTTTTTATATTCAATTTTTCCACACACACACTCTTCATATAGCAAAGGAACAATGTCAGTTTGCCACGATTCACCTGACAACAACCCCTCTGAACGTGCAGCTTCTGCTCCTCCCGTCTGTGCACGGTGCAGCATGTGACAGCTCCCCGGTCATGTGTCCGGGCCCCAGCGATGGAGGCAGCGAGCAGTTCAGTGTGCAGCAACGCATGAAAAATTCACAAAGAAAGAGCTGACGGGTTGAGCGGTAACTGCAGCAGACAGTTCTTAATGCAAAGCCAGCGCGGACGCCAGGACGCCGACATTCTTGTGCAAAATCCATAAAATTAGCCGCGGTATGCACTGATATTTAGCTTGGATCTTTTTGTTCAGCATAACAGGGCCTGTTTTCCGACTAAGTCACTACTGTAATAAACATGTTTTCATGATGACATGTAGAGCGGACCCGGTCTGGTGCTTGTTTGGGGGTCAGAGGTCATCAAATCTGCTATTCTTCCACCCGTGTGATGCCAAACGCCCTCAGCTGGTCACGCGTCACATGTCTTTCACGTGTTTCACGTGTTTGCGTCGTGCTTAATCACACAAGGTTCTGTCAGTTCAAAGCCTCTAAACAACACCAACAAGCGCACGTTTGTCTGTTTACGTTGACAGAAGGTCGGACTCGGGGCCACAAAGGTGTTTGGTGGTTTGGTGAACCGGACACGCGTGTGCTTCTGCTGAGCAGGAGGCGCCAGGGTTGGGATTTAATGTCAACGTAGAGCTGCTATGCACATGTTGACATCGAGGCTCCCGTGACGTGGACCCGTCTCCCGGACCCTTGAGTCCATCATGTGAGATGAGATGCGGAGGAGGGTTAATAACAAAGATGGAGATGCGCTGACCTTTACCCCCTTCAGGATCTGGTCTGCTGAGGGCATCTGCAGGCTGTCATGGCTGACTAAGAGCTCGCTGCTGGCAGCCCACAGTCCTGACCCAGAACATGTTCTGCTTTGTCTCAAATGCTGTCCAAACATTTTCAGCAGGTCCCATCTGAGCGCCACCGCTCTGCTATAAACACGCGGGCAGTGATTTAAGCCCCGAGCGGCCGCTCCGGAGCACACATCCATCCGTCCATCCGTCCATCCTCGCTGCTTCTGCTTACTTCTGAGAGGAACACGTCCTTGAAGCAGCGACAACATTCTGGTCTGAACGCTGCCGCAGCGCCTGATTCATCCCAGACAATGTTTACCGTCAAAACCCAGAACAATGACTTTCATTTTGTTCCCGAGCCAGATGCAATTTTGGAACTCGCGCCTTTAAATGGTCACAAAAACCGTCTCCCGTCCTACAATTTTGAACCGCTCAGGCACGTTGAAGCACTTGTTTTGACGAGAGAAGACAGACTTTTATTACACTGTCACATTTCAGCTGATGAAGTCCTTCGGAACAGAACGCTTCTCTGAACTTTTCCAAACTAAACCTGAGCTTTTAACGTTCCTCACAAAGTGTTTGAAGTTGAAAGTAGTTACGGCCCACATGCTCGCGTAGGTGGTCCGATTCAAACAGACAAAAGGTCACACTTTTGCTCTAAAGCCGCCGTTAAATAAATATACATAAGTGTGAGCGGGAAGAAGATTTAGGCTGTAATGAAGAAGAGGGAAGTGGGATGATCGTCCCACTGGGGAAAGAACTCTGCTTTGTGTCGAGACCAGTTGCTGACTGGTTCTGCAGTTTCTCCATCAGAGCTTCAGAGGGCTGCAGACAAACTCCAGCCACAGTCTTCGGTTTAACACATTTCCCCTCCAGGACTGGAGACATCCGCCAGACTCAGGTGGAGGCTCTGGCCCCCAGAAGACATCAGTTACATGAAAAACAACAGACTATGTCAGATGGGTGAGACCATCTCAGCGCCGCTGCTGTCTGTGGTGCTGTCCCGCCACAGGGGCTGGGATTTGGTAGAAACATGGCGAAAAGGTCTGTTTCTGGACCTGCGTTCAGAAAACCTGTTTGAGGGCAACAATAAATATTCACAAAGCGTATCCCTCCGCGAGGAGCGCTCATAGCTGCAGGCGTTCTCGACCAAACAGCCGCCTTTTGAGTGCTTTTGCAGCGAGACCATTAAAGGTAAGCTATGCGCTCTCCGTGTTTACAAGCCAGTGAGCTTTTGCCGGTAACCTCTGTGTGTTGGAGGTGGATCCACCTGAGTTCTAATTTCCCCTGGGTCCCGTCTCCACTCCACACACGCAGAGGTGATCGATGGGGATTCACACCCTCCTCCAGCTCCGCACAAACAGCAGAGGCTGGAGGAGGCGCACTCGTCCTTGAAAGGGATAATCGCCAAACACCCGTGCAGTAAACGTCAGGTGAGCCTTGGACATTACCAGCTAATATTCCAGGCCCTGGACTGGAGGAGAGGGAAGACGCGCACGAGCAGTGCGAAGAGCGAGGAAGCAGCAGCTGGAGCGCACGGGGACGCAGGCCGGAGGCCTCTTTCACCCAGGAGGGAGCCTCTCGTTGTTTCTCTGAAGGCGGCAGGAATGAAGAGGATGGCTCAGTGCAGAAAGGTCAGAGCCCGACGGCCAAGGCTGAAGGAAGCAGAGGGAGAGGCGGGTCGGGTCAGGCGCTGACCACATCACTTCAGCAAGAAGAAAGCTCAAGATGGCCGCCGCCGCTGCTGCTGCCGCTGCTGCTGCTGGGGAAAAGCCGACAGAACAGAGCCGCTTCCGCCAGCGAACAACTGACGAAAAACCTTTATTTCAGTTGTTTGACGAAGGAAAACAACGGTACAGCAGAAGAACATCCACCCAGCGGCGTGCTGAAGGAGACGTTTTGCTTACAGAGCCATGACAGCGGGCCACAGATGAAATGTTCCATTTAACGTCGCCACGGTTACAGGAGGTCACATCAGCTTCAACAAATTAAAAAAAAAATAAAATAAAGGCAGTTCAGCTACCCTTTGGCAAAAGGTTCTTTCATTCGTCCTCAGAGGTCCACACGGCCAGCAGCCCCCAGGAGAAGGGTTTCAGCTCTAATCTGACCCCAAGTCAGGATTCTGAGTTTGGAAATCTGGATTTGGATCTGAAGCGTCAGGAGTGGTTGTGGCTCCGATGTCCACGTCCCTCTCAGTCTCCTTCCTGGACCTGAGTTTACACGTTTACGGAGGGTGATGAAGGGAGGAACAGACTGGGTCCCTGAAAGAGGGTACGGGTCAACTCCAGGCTCCAGCTGGGGGCCAAAACTGATGGGAACGGATTCAAATGGCACCTTACACCACCTTTGCTTTCTGATCAGCCAAAGACTGGTGCAGAATCAGTGAGTGCTGCTCCAGGGAGCCTGCAGCGCAGGGTGGAGACAATATAGCAACTATACTGAACAAGAGGAGGAAATAGAAACAGAACGACAAAATTCGTTTTTACACGCTTCGAACCCTCGGGTTGTAAATCTGATCCCAGTCGAGCTGTGGTACATGCCCTGAAATGGAAGGAACATGCCTCGCAAAATAAATTCCACAGCGAAATATGAGCGTGTGTCCGTGCAGCAGATGACTGCTCTTGCTGTCCGTGCCTCACATCTCCATCATGGCTCCAGCGATAAACGCCCGTTCAGATATTTACAGACAAAAAAGAAACCCCTTGTTCAGTAGACGTGTACATGTATTCTATAAAACACATTTTAAATTTCAAAGTATACAATAAGATAAATCAATGCGCTCTGCAGAAAAAAAAGGAAGCAGAAGGTCCTTATATACACAGTATATTACACTAGTTTGGCAGACAAGAACATGGAGCACTTCCGTATTGTAAACAGTTCATTTTCTTCTTGACATTTCCTGTCGCGGAGCTCTTTCCGTTTCCTCTTCACTCCTTCTTTTCCTGCTACATTAATACCTCAAAAAAAAAAAGTTGTGCTTTGAAGATCTTTCCACAATCCAAAGGCTCTTCTTTCCAACGGGTCCTCCTGGTCTGCTGAGGAGCAGGAGGAGCGCATCGTTTCTGAGCAGCAGGTCAGCGTCCAGGAAGTGAGCGGGTGAAGCAGACGCTAGTAACGCCTTAGAGATCTGGGACCTGCGGGGGATTCCGCATGTATACCTGAAGGTCTGAATGTCCTCCAGCTAGCCTCCTATCTGCTGAACTGGGGTCTGCTGTGCTGGTTGTCCTCAGTGCTACTGGGCTGATGTGCGACTGCACCCGGACGACCAGGCAGCCGATCGGCCGCGACTGCGCTGGTCTTCAACTCTTTCAGCGCATCATCAGTGAATGTCAGACGACAGTGAACGAAATACCGGCCAGAGGAGGTTCTGATTGTTACAACGACAAGAGACGCACCAGGTGCAGCTGTGCTTGGAACGCCTGCGATGAGGACGAGCTCGGTGAGCCGTGCGCTCAGCAGGCAGGAACGCGTCTTTAGTTGTCCTCGTCGGTCAGCTCGTCCTCCCCCGTGGCCTTCTCGGGAATGGCCTCCAGGCTCGGTCTGCTCCTGGAGTCGGAGCCAGAGGAGCTGATGGTTTGTCCACCTTTGCTCAGCTTACAGGTGAGGGCGGCATAGTGGATCTGCTTCAGGTTCTCCAGGACTTCACTCCTGGCGTGTTTCAGCAGCTCTGCCTGACCCTGGGAGGAGGAGGAGAAGGAGGAGGAGGAGGAGGAGGAGGAGGAAGAAGAGGAGGAGGAGGAGGAGGAGGAGG
>BJFM01001938.1:531-13381 GCA_016586285.1 Arothron firmamentum | reverse complement strand
ATGCCAGGCTGTCACGTGGAATCCGTTATTCCTCTACTGATACCTGTCTGTCTGTGTGTGTGTATGTGCGCTTGTGTGTGTGTGTCAGGTACATGGAATGGCACCACAAAGGTGGCAGTGAAAACCCTGAAGCCTGGCACCATGTCCCCCGAGTCTTTCCTGGAGGAGGCTCAGATCATGAAGAAACTTCGCCATGACAAGCTGGTGCAGCTGTACGCTGTGGTGTCTGAGGAGCCCATCTACATCGTCACTGAGTATATGGGCAAAGGTGAGAATGCATGCACGCACACGTGCAGTACATGTTCCGTTTTTTTGTCTTAAATCGCATTATGAAGGATGCAAGAAGAGATAATAAAAACAATTTTCAAAGTCTGGTATATTGACTAGTTAGGGAGCGTTGCAATGCATTATGGGATACATTGGCCCTCATTTGTCAACCGTACAGAAAACTGCGCGCGCCATTTTTATTATCCGTCTGGCCGCGAGCGTACGAGAAATTCTTGGTTGGTTTGTTTTTTTGCTGAAATTATTTCTGTTTTTCTGACTTCCTCCCTCTAATTTTGTTTGTTTTTTCAAGTAATCTTGTCCTTTTTGTCAAAGTAAATGTTTTCCAGACCCGCTGAGTGGTGCGCTGGGATCGGCCAGAAACCTGATTCCCTCGTTAGTGCACTAGAATGTAGAGGGGAAGCCATTTTGGACACACTCCATGTTTCTTTATGAAAGAGCAGACGAGTGAAAAGACGAGAGGCAGAAGTGCGTTTTGCTGACCCACATCTGGCCGTGTCCTGTATGTTCCAGGAAGCCTACTGGATTTCCTAAAAGATGGAGAAGGACGGATGCTGAAGCTGCCGAACCTGGTCGACATGGCGGCGCAGGTACCAAAACACACAGCTAACGCTCACACCTTTATTGAGATGAGTTACTTATTTCTGTATCAGGCTAGTATATATAATTATATAAACGGTATATTCTAAGGGAGAGGGTTTTTTTTTAATTTTCCTCGGTGTTGTAATTGCGAATCTTTCCTGGTGCTGTCCTGCAGGTGGCGGCAGGTATGGCCTACATCGAGAGGATGAACTACATCCACAGAGACCTGCGATCTGCAAACATCTTGGTTGGGGACAGCCTGGTCTGCAAGATCGCTGACTTCGGCCTGGCCCGGCTCATTGAAGACAACGAGTACACCGCTCGCCAAGGTTGGCCTTTGACTGATTGCTCTGCTGAGAGTCACAACAGGTGTCAGCTGACAGAATAAAGGGCCGTGGTCAGGGCCCGTCCTTGCCTGCTCAAGGTCATCCTTATGATGTGTAGCCTTCAAATTCATCATCTTCCTCTGTCCAACAGGGCTTCAACAGCACTAACTTTACTGAAAAGGACTGAAATATGTACTTTAAATACATGTGTTGGAAATGCTGCCCATCCCTGTGTAGAGCAAGTTAAAGATCTATTTATTTCTTATTTATTAAAGGATATTTTCTTTTTGAAAAGAAGGTTTTATGACAAACAATGTGATGTCATAACAGGGAGATCCACTATAACTCACATATGTGAATACATTCAGCTTGATGCCTGAAATCATAGATAAATCATAGTGTTTTAGCTGAATTTGTACCATAAAAATTGCTTTTACAACAAACAACATATGTTGGTTTTATGCATACGTGTGTTTGTGTTGTATATGTTTGCTGAAGCTCGGCTTTTGACAGTTGTTGCTTTATTTGGCAAACACGGTGAACAGTTTGAGGCCTTTAACGCTGCCAACAGTGACACCATCTGCTGCCCTACAGGGGCCAAGTTCCCCATCAAGTGGACCGCCCCGGAGGCGGCGCTGTACGGGAAGTTCACCATCAAGTCGGACGTGTGGTCGTTCGGCATCTTACTGACGGAGCTGGTGACCAAGGGCCGGGTGCCTTACCCAGGTGAGGGCAGGGGAGCGGTAAACACTGCCTCCGTGGAGCAGTCGATAACGATAAGACAACACTCTGTCAGGCATAGCACTTTTTCCAGGATTCTCCATGGCAACAGGGAATGTTTATGGAAGTTAAAGGTTATTTAATGCCTACTCAGCCTCCTATTGCCTCTCAGGGCCTGAGATAACGTTTAACGATTGAACATTCATCCCTTTTACACTAAAACGCCTCTTGAGAAACGAATGTTGTGATAAATTTGCGTGTTCAATTTTGTAATTTTGAATATGTTACTGGTGAAGAACCCATTTATTTATCTGTGGGTTATTGTCTCCAGGGCAGAAAGACAGATCTCTTGTAGACCAGATGATGGAGAAACCTGATGTTATGTGGTTTGGTTTCATGAACAATATTCAGAGTTTACTTCCACAATGTCAACATCTTCCTTGGCTCTCGTCTCTTCAATCAGTCCTGAATAATTCGCTGTTAACGTTAATTTTATTTGTGTATATTATTAATTATAATTCTACTTGTGTTTTCCAGGCATGAACAACCGTGAGGTTCTGGAGCAAGTGGAGCGAGGCTACAGGATGCCGTGTCCCCAGGATTGCCCCATCTCGCTGCATGAGCTGATGCTGCAGTGCTGGAAGAGGGACGCGGAAGAGCGGCCCACCTTCGAGTACTTGCAGGCCTTCCTGGAGGACTATTTCACAGCCACCGAGCCTCAGTACCAGCCTGGGGACAACCTCTAAGCACAGGCCCAGCCGGTGCTGGAAACAAGAAGCTGGGGCCCTCCCAGCTTGGACGTATAGGGATGTATAGCTTCCTCAGCTCAGGCTGAGCGTGTTCAGTTCCACCGTGATCCTCAAACACAAGCCTCGCTCTCCGTCCCCCCGTCCCCCCGCAGTCCCTGAACTCACCAGTCAAAGGTCAGAATTCAAAGATGAGGTGGAATGGATGGACTTCAGGGGAGGTCCTGCAATGAGTTCTTGTATTCAATGTAAATAAGAGGAAGAGGCCTGTTTTAGTTGTTTTCTTCTATTTCAGATTTTATTTTCTCCTGTACAATGAAATGAAACAACGGCGTTATAAATATGAAGAAGAACCACTTGAGAACAGGTGGTCTATATTAACCTGTAAGTCATTTATTTTCTCCAGGTTGACGCGGACGCCTCAGTATATATTTTTTGCTCGTTGATTATTACTTTCTGTTTCTGTTTCCAGTAGGGCAGCACATTCTTGCGACAGCTGCAGGCGACTCCTTTATCTGCCTTTGATTTTATTTCTTTTTATTGCATCTACAAAGCACTGCAGCAGGCTCCTTTTACTTCCTACTTCCTTCATTCCATCAGGGAAGAGAGATTTTCAAAAGTGTAATTTAAAGAGACTGCAGATGGAATTTCTGTCTCTATCCCACCAGTGGTTTTTTCCTTGTTTTTTGTTTGTTTATTTGTATTTTTGTAATCTCTTGCTCTGTATGAAAGAACAGCTAAGTAATTTAAAGAGCTAGTATGATGTCATTATGAGGCACCTTGACCTCATTACTAATTTTTATCTTACCTGTAGATGCCACCCACACCTGCTGATTCTCATGAATGAACTGATGAAAGATTTGAAAGATTGCAGATCATGTCTTTTTTTTTTTAATTTAGCTGTGCAAAGAAAAAGGTTCTCGGTGTCTCTGATGTCCTTCGTTCATATCCTTTTACTTTCATTTATTTACATTTTTAATTTCTTTATTTTTGGTGAATATAAAATAAATATTTTACACTCTTTCCAAGACATTTCCTGCTAGATACTTTTTAAGTATTCTTGTAAATACTACATAGAGTAGTGAGGACTAGAATATGCATTTTGCTCCTAAATTATAGGTATGTATAAGTATAATTATACACCACATTTTTTTTAGCCTTCAGCTTATGAAGGTCTCTCACTTTTCTGCAGAAAAGGATAAAATAAAAATAAACAGAAGCGGGTGGAAATAAAAAACTCCAAACCTGATGAATCATTACACAAAATTTTAGCAGAGGCAGTAGCAACAACGTACCAGGACAGCAACAACATGCAACAACATGCAACATCGTCAGTCTCTCCAGGTTTGAAAACCTCACCAATTCAGGATGCTTAATGTTCCTCTCTCCTCCTCTTCTACCTGGGATATTAGTTAAATATCTCTATATTCCCACCTCAACTTAATTTTTGCTCCTAAGGTTCAAGAAAAGGAATCAGATTGCCCACAAAAAAGATTTCTATATCACTTTAATGTTGCAATAGCAACTTTTCCATCTTTAATATTCTTGTAAAGTACAGGTGATTCTCATTGAGACGTTTTGAATTAAGACTTTTCGTAAATGTCAGTCACTCTTTATATTGCAATAATATGTAAGAAAGTGACTACGTTACCAAGAGCACATCACTTTATTTAACCAGTGTAGTCGGTGACGCCTCGGTCGGGTGGAGGCTGCCCCCTCCCTGAGGGTTTAAAGGCAGCAGTCTGAGCTCCCTCCCCTCACTGACAGTCCTGCCCTGAAGAAGACCTGGCCCACCATGGATGAAGATACTCCAGCAGTGCCCCAGTGAGCTCCAACACACAGGCAGGTACGTCCGTTTTGACCTTTTAAAATTTCCAGCTGATATATTAAAGTAAATGAATAGAAATGCCAACGATAACACTGATGATGCAGACTGATTAAATGAAGAGATGATGACTTGTTTGTGCCTTTCTTTGATTTTGAATTTGAACGTGAGGTCTTCACAGGTGTGTGCGTTTAAGGTGAGTAAGGATCAGTTGTGCTGTTTTACAACACTGGGCGCATCATCTTCCAGGCTGTTGCACTGGAAAAACACCTTTTTAACCAGCTGGCAGCATTTATCAGCAGCTGAAATTCAATCCTACCATTTGCAAAGTGAAATAAAACAACCTGCCTGATGTCTGTCTTCAGGTTCAAAGGATGAAATAGATTTATGGTCAATTTAGCTTTGCAGAGAGGACAAGAAATACAAACATTAGCTGCCATCACGCGTGATGGTCCGTGATGAAGGTTGTTTGTGGACTGACCGTAGCTGCTCGCATAGGTTTCATTTTGGTCAGTATTACTATCGTTGGACATTTTATGTGATGGGCGGTCCTTCACCTGCGTCTAATGTGCCTTCCCTCTCTAAGTGCTTTATTGCAGGTATCAGCGGGGTGCGAGTTAAAGTCCAGTGGTGACTGAGCCATGGAAGGAGCCAGTGTCGCCATCTTTATCACCGTTCAAAAGATCTACTACCCATTTCTTTGCATCATTGGCATTCCAGGTCCTTAACATTTTCTTTTTACCTCTAGTTTTGCGAAGGAGGTTCAGGGATATTGATCTGTCTGTCTGTTTGGGGTTGTTTTGTTTGTTTGTTTTGTGTTTTGTTTTTTGTTTTTTGAATGAGGAGACAGAATTAATCACCCACCCATCACAAGCAAAGTTCAGCTATGTGTCCCAAAAAAGACAAAGCAAATTAAAATGCTCTTGGGAAGCTTTCATATATATCTTTACTGCTACTGTTGTTGTAAAACGTCTGGCATGGAAAACCTTTAAAATATGAATATATAAAATGAATAAATAACTAGTGCTTTGTGAAGAGCAGGAATCTACACACCAACAGGTTTGCAAAGTTACCAGCACCTTTTTTAAGTGGTGGCGTTGCCACACCCTGGGTCGTGTTGACTTTCTTCTAAGCCTGACTGAAATCATCTCACCTACGGCGCAGCGGTCATAGGTTTTGTTCTTTGCTCTTGTCTTGCAGCTAACCTCTTCACCTTTTACATCATCTGCTTCCGTAAATGCGGCATGTCTGACGCCGCCATCGTGTACCTGAGCTGTCTGGCCGTTGCGGACACCTTCTACATCGTGTGGGTCATCCTCATTGACCTGACGCTAACGTTCTGGCTCCCGCAGCCGTTCTGGCACGCTGAACCCTGGTGCGCCATCTTGGGATTCCTGCAGCACGGCTCGCTCTACAGCTCCTCCTGGCTGGTCGTGGTCTTCACCATCGAGCGCTATCTCGTCCTCCGCAGCACAAAAGCCAAGCAGCACTTCTCGCAGGCCGGGGTCACCAAGTGGACGTGCACGGCCATCGTCCTAACTTCGCACGTGTTCTCTGTCCCGATGGGCTGGATCAACGTTGTCACCCCCGTCAACCTGACCATGGACGGGGAGAACGTGACGCTGCCGAGGTGCCGTTACCGCAACGAGACCTATTCCACTGCCATCGTGGGGATCACCACGGTCCTCTCAGGAGGGGTCCCGGTTCTGTTGGTCATCATCTTCAACTACCTCATGGGATACCACCTGTGCCGGTCCAGAAACCTCTTCACGAAGGAGGAGCGCTGCGCCATGCGCGGGAGGAGCTCCAGGGGTATGTTGAAAAGGACTGTCCTGCTACTGGGCGCCGTCTCCGTGGCCTTCGTGGCGCTGAGCCTGCCTCGCTTCGTCACCTACTGCATCCTGCGGACAAACTACAACTACGAGAGCTTCAACAGGAACAACTACAGCATCCCCATCAACGTCGCCGGAGACCTGGCCAACATGCTGCAGAACCTCAACTCCACCACCAACTTCCTGCTCTACTGCGTGGTCAGTCGGCGCTTCCGGCAGGAGCTGGTCCAGGTCGTGACCTGCAAGCCGAAGGCCCGCGAGGCGACCTCTGTCCTCACACACACCAACATGAAGGTCTTCTCAGTCATCGGTCAGAAGGCCTCACCATCCAGTGATGCTCGCAACGCCGAGAAGACAGAATAGGCAGCATGTGGAAGCAGAGCTCCAGGATTGCGGTCCTGGCCTCTGGCCTGTAGTTTGAACACCAAAATAATAAGAAAGATTCAGCGTCTCGACAGGATACATCCTCATTCATTTTAAGGTCCGTGTCGGTTAAAATTTGCACTGGACAGATTGGCAAAATCATTTTGAAAGACGTGAGCCGTATTTCTTTGAAGGAAAAAGGAAAAGCAAACTATTATTCCCGTTAGGCCATGAAAACAACTTTAAGACATGTAAAGTGAATTGTGTGACTGTTTTGAAATGATGCAATCATTTTATTTTATTTTTTTAACCTTGTGTCATTTCAAATCACTAGTGGAATGCTAAAATTTGCCATGCCAGAGAGGTGCCCAGAGCACCTCCCGAGGGAGGATGAAGCAATATTAGATGTGTGCGTGTGTGTGTGTGTGTTCATATATATATATATATAAATGCACCATTTCATAAAATGATATGTATATTTACATAATCCCCATAACCTGTAAGTTTTCCAGAAACATGGTGGCCAGAGTGGTGTGGAGATAAAAGCTGGACACCACAGATTAAAGTTGCAGGTGGAAAAACAAACCAAGACTCACTTGATGTGATATTTTCGGCGTGCTGAACCACCTGAATATTTCACAGAGGGTTACGTGTCCACATGAAGCATGAAATGACTGTGAAGCTTCTCCTGAAGACTCTGGTCATCTTATTCCAAAGACTCGGGAGCAGTTGCAGTCTGGAATCGTCATATCCTTTTCCACTCATGGGTGGGGACGTTGTGCTGCTTTGCGTACAAAGTTCCTGTTTTCTTAAGAGCCGGTTTGTGCAGTTGTGCTGGTACATGTTTGGGCGTGGATTTACCGTCAAAGTTGTTGGTTTTTATCTTTTCCATCCAGATCAGGACACAGAAACGTGCTAAAACCCTTTGATAAGGGTGACTTTGGAGGATATTCCTGACATTCCTTCAAACCGGTGATTTCTGACCTTTGCACCATTGTTAAACGCCCAGTTTCTACCGCAGAGCCACGTTCAGCTGGTGCACCTGACGGACAAGCTCATGTAAGTACTCTGAGATATCACCATTTTGATTGTCCTGTTGACTTTGATTTGATCAAGAGTTTGTAGTTGCTGGCTGTGAATTGTTGTATTTCAACTCATGAGGAAATTAAAAAAAAAACTGTGTCCTTTTGTGACAAAAGTGAAATACAACTAAATACTTTTTCTTTAATTAAATAATAGCCACATATACTGAAACAAAAGCATCAATCAGGTTACTTTAATAATGTTCCTGGTCCATATCAGGTCCGACATTTGTCATCATAAGACAAACTATTGCTAAATTTGTTTTAAAATCTCATACTTCTACTACTTCTGCTCTATTTCTTCTCCAGTTCTGTCTTCCTAATGTATTTGTGTTTATTTCTGTTGTGACAGAATGGAATCCTTTGAAGGTAAGAAAAAAACTAGCTTAGAATTTGTCCCAGTTCTCCGCCACTGGTTGACGACAGGTCAATGGTGCCGTTGTCAGGACTCTGCCCTCATCAGAGCGTTCCTGTCGAGATGGACGAGAGCATGACGCCCTCCAGCCTGGACCTGGCCTGGCCACCACCCTGCAGACGGTGTCAAGAGCATGCTGCGTCCAGCAAATGTGCGGACCGGCGGAGGCACGTCCCCAAACCCACGGAGGCCTTTCACGATAACCTTCATCCTGCGGGCGCGTGGCCTCGCGCTTTCCACGGCGGGACGGCGAGCAGAAACAGACCCTTCTCGCACCAGCGCCAGGATAGAATGATCCAGGAAAGCCTGGAGGCCCCGCTTCCGCTTCAGTCTGAGGTCCAGTACCCTGCAGCACCGCCGGCCGGTCAGTGGGATCAGAAACTAACTTTTTTTCAAGAACACATCTTTTTAGAGTGGACAACACGGGACTGAACAAGTAGATTAGGTTATTCTGGGGCGTAAAAGTGCTCTCTTTTCCCTCCCTACTGGGTTGGATCACTTTAAGAAACTAAACAACTGTTCATAGGATAGAATAAAACACCATGCTTTATATGACATTAACAAATTTGACAAAACAGTTTCACCTTTCTAGGCCTTTGGTACCAAAACCACAGGTTGACACTCACGATTGACAGCTGGACTTTGTTGGCAATTGAGTGCGACTTTCTGTAGATTAAAGCTTTCCTGCTTCACAGACCCGGCCAGGGCGGCACTCCAGACTTTAATGAGAGCGGCCAGACACTCATGTTTTTTAGTTTGCGTTAGTAACCGAAACTTAAGTCCAAGTAGCACAAAACGGTTGCCTTTGGAAAAGGAAGGACGTTTTTCTGAATTGGACGTTTTTTTTGCTGCAGATTTGCCGGTTTGACTGCTTTTCTGTGTGTGTTCCTTTAGGTCCACAGCAGTGTGCCTGCTGTCCTCCTGCAAATGTGCCACAACACATGCCCAACAACAATTATCTTCATCCTCCTGGTCGCCACGGTTACTTACGCGAGGCACCTCAACAGCATCACCAGCACTGGTAACCGGTGTAATCGTGTCATTCACAAGACTTGACAAAGATTCCATCTACATTTGAGGCAGTTCTTCCGTTCTTTCCCTCCACAGGGATCTGCAACGGCCCATTCCGACGCCAAACGCCCCCCACGGATACGCCCAATCAAGAGACGTGATGTATGAGGTCAGCGTGGACCCATGCTGCCAGGCGCTTCCTGGACCTGCAACCAAAGAGATCAGAAGGACCATTAACCTTCCAAAGGAATGCAGTAGGTCTCAGGGCAGCGGTCTGTTCACCAGCCATCACAGGGGCCCGTGTGAGCTCTGTGCACCTCTTTTGTTTTGCAGGGAGTGTTTTCATCACATACTCAGTCGACACCGCCAGTGAAATAATCCATTTTGTTAAATTTCTGACTGATCAAGGATTTGAACCTGCAGTAAGTGGTCACGGCTCCTTAAAGCTTGTTTCTCAGTGATATTTCGCAAAGACCCTGAGTGCGTTTCATCGCAGATCGACATCTTTGACAACACAGCCCGAATCATGGACACCACCAAATGGATGGACAGATTCCTGAACGACGTACGTGCCGCTGAGCAGGGCCCAGTCTGTCGCCCCGTAGGCAGGAAATGCTGACCGCTGGTCAAATGTGTCTCTTCAGAAGTCTGTGCTGATCATCGTTGTGATCAGCCCTGGGTACAAGCAGGACGTGGAGGGAACCCGAGAGGACGAACATGGCCTGCACACCAAGTACATTCACAATCAGGTGGGAGGCGCCACGCACGTTCAGGGACGACAGCTGTCACGACAGGCTGGTGTGGCGCTAGTTCAACATCACATGCCAATAACACCAACACAATAGGAAATGCCTGTTGTGTGTGTGTGTGTGTGTGCGTTTGAGGTTGCAAGGTTTTAACACTGTGAAGAGACAAATGAACTGCATTTGGATTTTTTTAATGGATTTCCGTTTACATTGCGTTGCGTAGCTTCATGACGTCAAGCTTCCTGGAGTTTTCACCTGCCTCATCTCCTGTTATAGATCCAGAATGAGTACATCCAGCAAGGCTGTTTGAACTTCAGACTGGTCCCAGTGCTGTTTCCAAATGCAAGAAAGGTAACAACAAGCGCTTCAGATGGAAACAGGACAGCGCTCCCAGGTTCTTGTTTTCATACAGTGTCCTTGGAAATCTTCCGGACAATTACAGATGTTATGGAATGATCAGTAGTGCTGCTTCATGTCAGCGTCACAGAGCAAAAAACTACTGAAAGACTGATGATGTATAGGTCGATCGATGCCTTTATGTCAGTGTAGGTTCTCATTCATCCAGGCTTTTAGGTTGGGTCAGTACGTGATGGTTGTATTTAATAGGAAATACTTTTAATTGGTGTTTTAATTCTGTTGGTCAAACGTACTACTGCATCAGACTAAAAAAAAAAAGGAAAAAAACATGACTACTGATCACTAAAAACCTGTCCACCACCATTCTGGGAGCGTTTTCAGTCCACGTGAAGGTTTGATGTCCGGCTTTGTGGCTATGCAACAGGAACATGTCCCACACTGGCTGAGGAGCACCAGGATCTACCGGTGGCCCCAGCACACCCAGGACCTGCTCCTGCGTCTGCTGAGGGAGGAGCGCTACATCATCCCACAGCGTGGAAATGATCTCACCCTCACTGTCCGCCCCCTCTGAGGACGCTCTGCTCCATCATGATAGGAAATGAGAACAAAATGTGTGAGTGTGTGTGTGTGTGTGTGTGTGTGCATCTATATAGTTATTATTATTGTTACCATTACTGAGGTTGTTGTTGTTGTTGTTAACCTCAGTTAATGTTGCTGTCTTTAAAATAAGGTGATAGGAGACTTTTGCTTTGACAAGATTCCTGATGATTGTTCAAAGAAGTTTAACTGAAAACGTCTGGAATGATCTTTTTACAGCGTTAATCCTCAGTGTGTTCCCGGTTTCTGTGCCTATCAAATAAACAACACATCAGTTTTTTGAGAGCAATACTTAATTCCGTGAGATTATTTAATTTCTTTTAACTAATGTCATCTTGATTCGAAAGCAAAAAAAATTAATACTTTATGATGCTAACTTTTTTAAGCTCCACTACGAGGAAGCACAGCGGCTATACTTCCTGAGGAGGCTGCAGAAGTTTGGCATGGCACCAAAGATCTCCAGCAACGTCTGCAGCTGCGTGGTTGATCCATCCGGACTCGTTCAGCGGCTCCACCGTCACGGGCAGAAATGCCCAGAGTGGTGAAGACTGTGTCCAAGCTCAGCAGGACTCCGCTGCCCTCTCTGCAGAGCATCCACCAGCACAGGGTCCACAGAGGAGCTGCCTCTACGCACCACACACACACCCCCAACATGGGCTGCTGACTCTCCTCCCTTCAGGCAGGAGATACAGGAGTTCATGCAAAGGTGCGTAGAAGAAGACGAGTGAAGCAGGTCCTGAGACGTGCCTCGTCACTCCCTCTTCACTCCCTACGGCCTAGAAGGCTATCAAAAATCAACATGTTCATTTAATCTAGTAAAAACTGTGACTCAAATTAACCCATCTCACCAAATATAAGAGATTTTATTTTACTCAACTGAGGTGAAAACACTTGTAAACATTTATCTGCTCCCTCTTTGTTAATAATAGTAAATAATTGAGGTGGTGTATAAAAAAAATAAAATAAAAATTGGGTAAAGCGGGGCGTCTGGTCAGCCTGTGTTAAGGCTGCTTCCCATCATTCTGTTGATTTTCTGCGCGGTAATTCACCTGTCTGTTGTCTGGACCGTGGCTCAGTGTGTTTAGTGTGTGTGTGTCCTTCAGCTAGTTCTGTCTTTTCTTGATGTTTCCCAGTAGATGCTCTGTCCTTCAATAAAGCTTGCCTTCCATCCTGCATTTGGCTCCACCTATTGACACAATTACTGAACATTTGTATCAGCCCTTCATTTTCTATGACTTCATCACTGTATATGTGTGTATGCAGCCCAGTAACCACCAGTTCACACTGCTGCAGTTTGTCAGGAAGGACAGAATTATCCGATGTCGGACCAGCAGACTGTCAGTGGGCTTCTTCCCTTGAACTGGGAGGCTTCTGATGTCACCCTCTGGGATCTTTTATTTCAAGTTTCTTTTGGAATTTCAAACCAAGTGAACTTAAAAGTTCAGGGCTGTGTTGGTTCCCCTCTGGAGCGCTCTGGCTCTTTTGTATTACGTTGAGTTTTTTGGGGGTGGGATGAAGTCTCAGTTTAATGTTTCATAGCATGGAGAAATGGCACTTTAAGTTGGTTGGGTTAAGGGGTAACTATTATTTTGTTATGGGGGGGTGTAGTGTTATGAACATAGTTGAGTTGAACATCATTACTCAGTGTTGGGGGACATGGTTTTCACTCACTTAGCACCTAGCACGCATGTCCCAGCGGTTTCACAGCAGTCTGATTAGCACTTAATTATGCTGTTTCCTTCCTGTTTGATAACTTGCGTGTGTTTTTCTCAATATAAGTCGCCTTTGAGGGGCCTCTGCTAAATGACGTTGTAGAATTGTACTTGATTACCGATGCTGTTTTTACAACAGTTTCTTAGTTATTTGTGCAATGTATATATGTGTATATATATATATATATGTGTGTGTGTGTGTGTGTGTGTGTGTGTGTGTGTGTGTGTGTGTGTGTGTGTGTGTGTGTGTG
>BJFM01001937.1:231896-242706 GCA_016586285.1 Arothron firmamentum | reverse complement strand
TATAAAAATATACAGAGTCCAGAGTTTTCGTCTTTAGGCTAAAAACCATAATTAAAATCTCAATAATTCACCAAAAGTCACAGTGACACTGGTGTTATTTCGATTAGGTACACACGTCATCAAATGATGGGATAATTAAAGTGGACAGCCGCGTTCAGTGTGTATGTAAATTATCCCCTTTAATTAATACTTTTTTTTTTTTTCATAGAAAAAGCTTCCCTCGGTTTGAATCAAATAACAATGATGTATAGGCTTTAATGAAACATGCGCGTGGGGTAATTGGTTTCATTTATGGAGAGGGATTTCAGCCTCTAATGAGGTAAAACTTTTAATACCCTGAAACAGCCAGAAGTCATCACGCTATTGAACGGAGACGACAAACACATCTGTCAGCCAGGAAACTTATGCCACGTTAAGCCTTTTAATTTTTGCCATAATAATGATGACCTAAAACCAGCCAGCCCCCTCCACTCCACCCCAGCCCCCTCCACTCCATTCTCCCCACAGCTGCCATCTTGGTTGTGTGTCCTAGAAAACAGATGACACAGCTGTCACTGAGAAACTACACAAAGGTCAATTGTGCGTGCATGTGTGTGTGTGTGTGTGTGTGTGTGTGTGTGTGTGTGTGTGTGTGTGTGTGTGTGTGTGTGTGTGTGTGTGTGTGTGAGAGAGAGAGAGAGAGAGAGTGTTTAGCAGAATTAACATTGGCTTAGCACGGTGCTACGTCTGGAGCGAGATAACCACAGCGTGCACGATTTAAACACATTGTTAAAGACTGCTTTCAACGTTCAGCGCTGGCATGTATTCTGGTGACACGTGCACTGTGTTTGATGCCTTTGTGCCAGCAGGATATGCTCATCGAAGTGGATGAAAACGGCACCCTGGACCTGAGCATGAAAAGGTGCAAAGAGAACGTTACGGCGCAGGCCAAGATGCCTCCCGAGGAATCCCTGACCCCTGCGGAGGCCGCCGCGGCCAAAGGTGGCAGCATGCTGATCGGCCCCGCTTTCTACCAGCCGCTGTGTGAGAGAGAGAGCTGGGAGAGCCCCGTCAACTTCAGCAAAGCACACGTATTACACGACCCCGAGGTGAGAATTCAACAAAAACACCGATGCTGTTAATGTCTGATATTAATAGAACAGAAAATTTAAATGACATATCCTGCAATAGAAATACTGTTTCCACCTATGTACCAGCTTAGTGACTCATCTTACATTTATTACTATCTTTAAAATTCCCCAACAGTCTTATAAATGGTTCAATTCAACAAATGTCAAACATTTTGGAACTGTTGCACACAAATCCCTCTAGCAGCAGCACCTTCAGTTTGATGTTTAAAGCTTTTTTTTTTTTTTACTGCATTTTTTTTTTTCTTTTAGCACCGTTGCTAATCTGGTCTGCACATGGTGCTCTTGCCCGAGGGCCTGAATTGATCCTAATGTGGGTTTAAAGGTTTAAAGGTCTCCTTTTTATTTTACGATCTCACAGGTATCATTTGTAGCTGATATGTGTTATCCCATTTGACCTGCTTTTAGATCAGAAAATCCACACGTACTGGCGAAACATCATAAATACTGCCTGGATTAAGTGTGACTTTAAATCAATGTATGGTTTTCTACTGTATGTGTATCCTTATAATCTCTTTCCCCTGCACTCCAACCCCCCGGGGCTAGTGTTCTTTAAGAGTATTATGCAGGATTTCTCATTAATTATTCACTTTTAGGTCACAGTAGATCATCAGGTCTACTTTTTACTGTTAAAGGCATTTTTTTTTCACTCTTTCTTCCCCCAGGAGGATTACGACCGTGTCTCCCTGGAGGACCAGCACTATAAAGGAGACGGCAGCATGCTAAGTCCCAAAGCCAAGGCACTACTCCGAGACTCAAAGAAAGAGCTTTTGAGGTATGCGACATTAAAGGGCAATGCACCTTGAGACATCTTCATTCATCCACTTGTGTATAATCTGGGCTTCCACTTAGTTGGCGCGAGCTCAGCGTTTTTGACAATAAAAGGCCAAAAACCAGGCGTTTGTTTGAATGGGACAGTTTGAGTTGTCAGTGAAGCTCACGCTGTTACGAATCACTGTAACCGATATGTCTGCAGGTTCATGTGGAGCACAGATGTGTTGGAAAGTGAGTTTCCTCCATGTTTGTCACGTACAAGCTTACAACTCTTGTAGCTAGCCTGCATGCTCTGCCGCGTCTCCACACTAGGACCCTGTAGTTTCTGCAGCACAGCACCTCCTCAGTGCCACTCGGACA
Source organism: Arothron firmamentum (assembly GCA_016586285.1). NCBI lineage: Eukaryota > Metazoa > Chordata > Actinopteri > Tetraodontiformes > Tetraodontidae > Arothron > Arothron firmamentum. The sequence continues at coordinate 240,445 of BJFM01001937.1, read as the reverse complement.
GCGTTCTGCCCATTGTCCAGCAGCATAATCATGACTTCTCTACTAAACTTCCCGCTATACTAACTCTGTAACGCCCGTGGAAGGGCTGTCAAAAAAAAGAGAGGGAAAAAAACAGGAAGGGCAAAAATAAGAGTTGAAGCTCAGCAGAACGTCTGTGGGATGCAGAGTAATCCGTGCATTGAGTGCTTTGTGCTCTTCCGCAGTTGTCCGACCCCGGGCTGTGACGGCAGCGGCCACGTGACGGGCAATTATGCATCCCATCGGAGGTACTGTAATTAAATACACCCAGTAACAGCAGCTAGCACATGTGAGAGATACACGGGGAGGGTGGGGGGGGGGGGGCGTATTTAGAGGGAAAGCAGGTCGTTTTTGCTGATAAAACTTGTCAACATGCCTAAAAAAAAAAATAAAAACAACACGAGAGAGGACGCAGAACTGTGTTTTCCCCCCCAAAATAAATATGCATAAACAGGCATTGAGACATTGTATTAAGACTATTGAATTCCGCTGTGATCAAAGAGTGCATTAGACTGACTGTTAGCTCTTTATCCTCTCCAGTGTGTCTGGATGTCCCCTGGCTGACAAAACGCTCAAATCACTGATGGCAGCCAACGCTCAGGAACTGAAGTACGTCTTTGCCAAACTGTCTTTGTGGCTAAAGGATTTTTCACGTCAAGCTCCCTTTTCTGCCCCTCGGTTGAGGTCACCGCTCTCCTCCCCCTCATCTTTCTCTCCCCATCCTTTCCTCCACGTGGTGTTATTTGCCCGATTCGTCCCGCGTGCACGCTCGCCTCCGCACACGCTCACCGTCTTCTCTCTCCCCGACGCAGGTGCCCAACGCCTGGTTGCGACGGATCCGGACACGTGACCGGGAACTACGCCTCGCACCGAAGGTAACGGGGAAAAGGCAGCGCGGCGTTGCACGTGCACGCATGAAGTAGATGCAGACAGATGGTGAAAGTCTCACTCCACGCTGTAAACACGGCGCACTCGTGAACTTCCTTGAGTTTATTGATTTTTTTGGCCGCCTCGCCGCTGGGTGATGGAGTCACGCATGGGCAGATGATCACTGGGAGGCAGATTGAAACTCCGCAGATTTGACTTCTAACTCCTGGATTCTTCCTGTGTTCCTTTGTTTTCCGCGTTGTCGTCGTCGCCGCTGTAGTTTGTCAGGATGCCCGCGTGCCAGGAAGGGAGGACTGAAGCTCACGCCAAACAAGGATGACAAAGATGAGCAAGAGCTTAAGTAAGAGACTTTTTTTTTTGTTTTTTTTTTTTTTGTTGGCGAGCTCTCACGTCCTCTTTTGTTTCAAAAATAAAACAAGAAGAAACTGTGAATGTGTGTCATGCTTTCAGGCCCGGGGGGCTTTATACCTGGAGGCCATTAAGTTAAACAAAGAAAATAATACTTCTCCTCTCTTGACATTAGTGAATTATTTTACAGGGATTAGCCGTGCGTTTTGCGGGATTTTCTTTTTTTTCCTCCCTATTTTCAGGATTGAATATCTGGCTTGTTACTTTTTCCCACAGAGTGCTTTCTTCATAATTATAGTATCTAAAGAAAACCCTGAACGGACGCCATTGCATTACTTTGCAGCTTAAGCGCCTCCGGCGAAAGTGCGATTAAAAGAGAATAATGTAATTGATTTGCAGTTGGAATCCAAAGTCAGATATGGGAGCCCTTGTTTACTTATACATCTGGACACAGATTTGTTATTTATTTTTTCTTTTTAATTACTAATGCAAGGGTCACAAGCTTAGGAATTAGACTGGAGTAGATCTCATACACATTAAGAGAGAAAGGGAGAGGGGTGGGGGAGGAGAGGGGTGGGAGAGGGGAGGGGAGGGGAGCAAATGTCCCTAGATTATTGTAAATAGAGGGCCATATGGCCTGCCTCCATTGTCCTGGTGCCTTGCATCCAGCCACCTACCTGTGCTCGCTGGAAGTAATGGCACTGGAGTTGTTTTTGTCCGCTAAGTGCTGCGACGGAACGTCCAAACGAGGTTTTTTTTTTTTTTGCAGCGGGGCGCGTGCACGTCCTCTCCGGTGACCTTTCACCTTTATCGATAAGGGAAAGGGTCGCCCGCCTCCAAATTACCTCCTCCGACAGGTGACAATTATGTGTAATTCGTGTCACTCCATTACTGACCTGCAGAAAACAGGATTCCAGCTGGCAGAACTCTTAATGACGCCCGCCGCCGCTTCCCCCCCAAACATCACCGCTCCGCCTCAAGTTTTCCCGGATTAGTAACTTATAGTTAAAGCGATTATTCCCAGTTTGGACGACTTTGTTTTTAATCATCATTTGCCTGGATTAATCAACTTAATGGTGAACAGATCTTCCGGTCCAGTTGTCGGAAGGCAAACGTTTGAATGAGGCAGCCGCACCGTTGCGGGGTTTTTTTGAGCGTAACGTTTGAGCGTCTTTTTGAAACTCTGCAGACGTTCCGCCTCTCATGGCCACTCTTTGTTCAGGTGTCCGGTGATGGGCTGTGACGGACAGGGCCACATATCGGGAAAATACACGTCCCATCGCAGCGCCGGCAGTTGTCCGCTGGCTGCCAAAAGACAGAAGGAGTCGTCCATCAATGGGCTGCCCTTTGCCTGGAAGGCCAGTAAACAGGAACTGCCCCATTGTCCCCTGCCTGGCTGCAACGGCCTTGGACATGCCAATAATGTGTTTGCCACTCACAGAAGGTGAGCTCTATTGTCTTCCAGTTTATCTCCCAACAATTCTGCCAGGCTTCACGCTGGTTTGCTTGGAACGGCGCTTCCTTCATTTCTGCTTTCATATTTAAGTTTTTCTCTCTCTCCTCCCCCCCACCACCCCCGAAAATCGACGACCAGCTTATCAGGATGCCCGCTGAATGCACACAATATTAAGAAAAAGCACTCGGAGGAAGAGATGACTATCAAACTGAAGGCCAGCAGCGGTAAGCTAGCAGACCTTACAGCTGAATTAGTACAGGAAATGTGGATGTTTTCAGTTGAGACGTGGAAAATGGGACACGCTGCTTCCCACAGGTGTTGAAAACAAGGAGGATATTAAACATCTGGATCATGAAATTAAGGATCTGAATGAATCCAACATGAAGATAGAAGCAGACATGATGCAGCTTCAAACACAGGTAAATATCCAGTCTGAGGTGTAGGTGTGAAGGATGCAGAGATCCTCGGTCAATTTGAATTTGTTTCTTCTTCTTCTTCTTCTTTCTCTTTTCCTCCATCCTCTTCTCCTTCTATCCGAAAGCAGATTTCATCTATGGAATGTAACCTGAAGACAATAGAGGAGGAGAACAAGATGATCGAACAGCACAACGACAGCCTTCTGAAGGAGCTCGCTCGCCTCAGTCAAGCTCTCATTAACAGTCTAACAGACATTCAGTTGCCTCAGATGGTACGCTCATCCACTCACTGCCCTTTCTAGCACTTCTGCTGTGCTGCCTTCACTGACGGTCGACTGTGCTCTTCCTTTGCAGGGCCCCATCAGTGAGCATAATTTTGAAGCCTACGTGAAAACATTAACTGATATGTACAACAACTCGGAGCACGAATACTCTCCGGAGTGCAAGGCCCTCTTGGATAACATCAAACAGGCTATTAAGGGCATCCATGTTTAAGCTGTGGAGCAGCCCAGAGGTTCCTTCGACTCGGTGTAATGCTACTAGATAGCTCTACTTTCCTGGAGAGCGCTGGCTTTGGCTGCACGGACGAGACGAGGCTTTGGGAAATGTGTCTGGCATTTCCCCCCGTAAATGCACTGCACTGAGAAAAATTACCAGCCAGATTTGTAATGCTTTCCCTCCCTCTGCGTTCACTCAACATGTTTACCCCGGTGAGATTTTTACCCCCTCTTGCACTTAATCATTTCGTATGGTTTGCTTGATTTTAATCTGTATGTGTTCATGTTCATTCTTATGATATCGCTATTTATTACTATATTTGTTCATCAGTGTATTTATTTTCCCGATTTTTATTTATTTCTAGAGTTAATATTTGAGAAATCTGACTTTCTGCACATTGTAAATTACATATAAGCACATTCCATGGCATACTTTCGCCATCTAGTGTCGAAAATTATTATGATTATGATTATGATTATGATNNNNATTATTATTATTATTATTATTATTATTATTATTATTATTATTATTATTATTATTATTATTATCCTTTCAAAGTAAAATTCTACCAAAATAACACTGATTTTTTCGCATTGATTTTGCTTTGTTATTGGAAACTGAATGTATGGGAAGACAAAGTGAAAACTGAGATGGGATAAAAAATGCAATGTAACTGTACTGTACCTTTCTTCTTCAACAACATCCGAATGCAACCAGGAAGTGAAACGGAGCACAAATGCAAGGTCATTGGGTGGAGAGAACATGAGTTTCTGCTTTGCATTTGTGTGCCACATGAAGGGAAAAAAAATCAGAAATCCACTTTGTCATGATGTCTTTTTTAAAATATAGATACTGTATTAAACTGCCTTCTGTGCACACAGTTTGAAGTGTGCATATAGTATGTGCCTAAATGTATATGAATTCATAAAAATATACGAGTACTATGTTTTGTGGTAGGACAGTATTACGTGGATGGTGTATTATACAGTACAATTATTTTCATAGAGGGAAACCTGATGACTGTTTGAATACTGTTGTCTGAGTAGCTGTCATCTCAAAAGTCAGGTTTTCAACGTTTCACAGCGGAGACTGGCAGGTCTGGGGTTTATTCTCAATTCTGCTGGCATGGAGAGGGGGAAAAGAGGAAAAAAGAACCTCCTGTTTTAACTTCCAACAAGCCTTAAACCAGTCTCACAGTTTCAATATTTTTGCCCTGCTTGGGGCAGATTTAAAGAGAACCTATTTCAATACACAATTGGTCACATCTCAGTTTGATACCTTAAATGCTTAAAAGAAATTAACCCACAATGTAAAACAAAGCAAGTCCATGCTTACTGGCTAATCACTCCTTTGTTTGCATCAAAAGCACTTTGTATATTTGAATTATTTGTGTTTAAAACTCACCACACTGCCCTTGACTTCAGCAAAAAGAGGGGAAAACGGGAGGCCGATGTGGCATAAATCTGTTTTACACTTCAGTCACAGGAGGAAAAAATGATTGATGTGAGCAGTATGGTTGACAGCAAAAAGAAGACATGTAGCCGACCGGACATCACAAAGAATCAAAAATGTAACAGCAAAAGAGCCAAAATCCAGAAAAATTAGACCCTATTTTATCCAAATAATCCATGTTTTGAAGAGGTGTCATCTTCATAAATTAAACCACATTCTTTAAAACCAACAATCCTTTATTTATTATTAATTTATCATGTATAAATCCTATACCACACATTGTTTGCTCAGGAAGTTTTGTGAATAATATTTATCCCCACCCCACCCCAACCTCCCGTTAGTATTTGATGTTTTGTATTGTGAAATGCTTTTACGTGGAACAATATTAGTATCATATCAAATTGTATTGTATTTTCATTTATTTTATTAAAATGTAATGCTTTGTTTTTAATTTGAAGTAGTTTGTAAATTCAAACTTCCGATTACTTTTACTATTTCATAATAAACAGATATGCGCTGTGTTGTACAGTTTGTGTATGGTAGAAATAAACTTTTCAAACGTTTGTGCAGTTTTTTCACGTCGAATATTAAATCTGAACATACTGTACGTGAAGAGCAAGCATCGTCTCTTATGCATTAGCGCCTCTTGGTGGTCATTTTTGTGTATTGCACGTAGCCACATTAAATGGGTTAAAAAAAAATTCAAAATAAAATTAAAAATAAGAATATTTTCATTTTCCTCTGAGCACTACTTCAACAATCTGTAGTACTGCAGCTGTGCTGAGGGTGAGATTAACATATAAAATACATATCTTTGTGAACCTCTTCTGTTGCATAAGACTATGTAGGCCAACAGTCTGTCATTGAAATTCAGTGAACATCTAACCAGAAGTGCTGAAGTGCTGAAGCAGCCAGTGCACCTACATATATACATCATTTACATATATGATACACACAATAAAGCTATATTTATTGCTTAATATAAAGATATGAGATAGATAATGTGCAGTCGGCTGTGTCAGAGGCCATATAGCATCAAGACTGAAGAGAATGGGGAGAATTTAAAGGTAAATGTCATGCAACTGCACCCACGTGCACACACACAGAAAACACCGCACTGCTGTTTGGAGCCCTTGTTTTGTGTATCACATATGATTTTATGTTCCCTGTTTATGTCCATACATTGCACAATAAATAGATGCAAAAACCTAGAATGGCATCATGTCGAACAATCTGCAGCACAAGTGTGTGCAGCCATGTCAACAGAGCTCAATGCCTTGTTGCTATGACAACCACGCCACAGAGGATGTAAACAAACACTTGAGAGGAGAGAGAGCAACCTCTCAGGCTGCAGGGATGAGGATGCATGCTTGCTTTCACTGTTATTGTAACATGTTAACAGCTGAATACTAGTGAGAGCTTTCTCAAACTGACAACATATGTTGTTGTTTCTTAGTTGTCCTTCTAAAATGGAGCGTGGGGAGGTCAGTAAAGAGATCTGCTGATGTAGGTTTCTTTATTACACCCATTCATCCTTCACCACCCTTCCAGGACAGGAATCAGCCACAGGCTAAATTTAGCTCTTTCCTTTCGTGACTTCTGAACTCACACAGTGAACTAAAGCTACTCACCTTCACACTAATGTTCCTGAAAGTGTTAAAATCCAGGTCACCACTGCCACAACTGCTGGTTTCCGCATCAACCTTTGGCTGAAAAAGATTAACCCCAGAAGCCAAGTGTCACATCTACACCATCTATTGTGATCCATCTCACAGGAAGGTTTACTTCTGTCTCATTTACATATCAAATACAATTTTGTTCAAATACAATCTTATCTTTTTCCATGTTTTAAAAAGTGCTGCAATACCACAATGTGAGGTAGCACTTTTTAAAACATGGAAAAAGATAAGATTCCACATTATTTGTAATAAATAATCAATAGTTAAGAGATTTGAATCATCAATTCAGATGTTTAAAGCCGTCTACAAACCTTTATTTTTAATGTTAGTATTTTTACTACAGGGGGAATTTCTTTGACAATATTTTGTAGGCTAGATAGATGAACCATGAACGCTTCCTTCTTTCCTTCTCACAGCGGTTGAAATCACGTGACCTGTGTTTACATCCTCTCGGTTCTTTCTTCTGCGCAGTTCGACACAACTCTACTTACATATTTAAACTACTAGTTAGTGGGCTCGGTTAGCTGGTTAACTAGTGGTTAACCTTTAAAGGGTCCTCCTGACGTCTGTAAGTCACTGTCACAGACCGCAGCGGCGAGCATCCACTCACGGGCAGTGAGTTAATAGGACACGGCACCGTGAGTAATTTTAGTTGTTTTTTTTCCTTTGACTCTCTGTCGCCGTGTCAGATGGTTTGTGTTGGCAACTTTTTTTGTCTCCTTTGGACACGAAGCGCTGGTTCGGCGGTCCTGTGTGCTGGTTCGCAGAGGGATAAAGAGGCGAGCTTACCTAACCTGCTTTGTTTGTGTTTTGGTGATGGCGCACTCAGGCCCTCTAAAGCTAACGTTAGCCGCGTTCATTTGCAACTCTGACGACACCAAAAACTAGGCACACAACATCAGGCACACAAAACTCATCTGAAACCCGTCGTTTCTCTCAGTAATGTAGTAAAATTTACATATTGTCGCGCATGTCGTCTTAATTTTTACGCGTACACATACGCGAGTTTTCCGTTAACGTCGCGGTTACCGACGTTAAACATCAATGTTATGTTTTTTCCTTGCTGGATTTTCTTTGGGAGATGCTAATGCACGTGAGGACTGATATTCCGGTTCTTTCTAACTGTTTCGAGCCTCCAGCAGCTAAACAGCCAGGTTAATCGCACTGCAGAGCTGACTAACAACTGCGCCTCACAGATGGCGAAGAAATGCACACTTGTACAAACCGGGTAATTGTCTGCAAACGTGGTCAGTGGCTGTTTGACGGGCCGTGCATTTCTGACAGACGTGTGATTATGGTGTGTAATAATTAATAACACTCAACAGCTTTTCATGAAGACATTGTTGTTGTTTCGCTCCACCGTCACACGCAGTGCATGAAAGCGTTCGCCATCTGATTGGCTGGCGCGCCGCTATCTGTGTGGCAACTGTGTCACGTGACCTAACGGAGTTCTGATTGGTCGCCTTAGGTGTCAGTCATGGAACTGAGCAACAAAACAGCAACCTTTGAGTCGAATAAGTGGAATGAATTTTTAAGGGTAATGATTTTAATGTAAAGCGTACTTAAGCATGTAAATCACGTTTTAATGCACACTTATAAATAAACTATCACTGGCTTCTACTTAGCCCTTTTTGCACATTTGTCAAAAGTTTTACTGTTGCTGCTGTTATAAATGAACATTTTGCATGTTGCATTGTAATTACAGTTCATAATATGTAAAATGATAAAGCATTCTGGCTTTACATCAATACAATTATTATTACTTTTAATTTATTAATTATATATATATATATA